>JACN01020835.1:0-20055 GCA_000787155.1 Scartelaos histophorus
TAGGTCAGATCTTGGCTCTTAGTAAAACTATCATACGTATTTGCCTTAAATCCAGGCAAATATTATTTCCATGAGACAAGGAAACCCTAAACCAGAAAAGTTACATTAGCGCAGCTTTTTTTTTAGTATTAAATCATAGCAGACAAATAGATTATCGTTTTGCTTTTCGTTCATTGTAAAATGTTTATATTGATTTATAATGCGTAATAATAGAAACACGACTATTTGCTTCCCGTTTAAAACTTTTTTAAACTAAATTTGCACTTTATAGCCCAAAAAATACAGTACGTGAATGTCAATTTTAAATTTTAGCATTGTGAAAAACACTAACAAGACTATTATTCTCTACAATTAATTACTACCGATGCTATTAATGTTGAAAATGCCCTAAGAATGAGCTTTTCTATATTTTGTAACTGTGTCCCACTTAATAATTTAAAATGGGACACTATGGGATGCGCCTTAGTTTATTTGTATAGCTCATCTTTAACATGTGTGGGTGAGATCTTAACTATACTTTGTTGAGGAAAAGAAACTATCGGATAAACTAAAACTAGTTTGCTATCTCTATAAAACATTAAAACCAAAAAGTTATGTCAGCCCCTTCTATTAAACTTGTACATAAAGGGTAAACACCATATTTCCTGGCGCTATAGCTGTCCAAACCAGTGACTTTTTCCATTACGTTACATTTCAGTTTAAGCTTTTCACTTTTCTTTCTGCTAGACTTTCACAGCCAAAAATACCAATATTCGTTTTTCAATATGAGTGTTTTGTCATTGTAATAATAGACCTGGTATCTCCTGCTGACACACACCAAGACATGTAATCCAATGCGATTCCCTCATTTAAAATAAGCTGTTTTTTACCCCGCTGTAAGTTTTAGATTGTAAATTATAGCTGCCGCAAAATGTGCTTGGAAAAGTACGGTGACGAGGCAAGACGGGGCCACATAAGGTCCCATATTGTGCGAAATAAACTTTTAGCCATGTTAGAATGTTTTTACTTTGCCAAAAAACATACCTGGAGTTGTGTTTCGTTTGATTCACTCATGTTTGATTCATTCTTTATGTCTGTTTATATCTCCAAAGCCCAAAATGTTCTGTTGCAACTTGAGTTTGTTTTCAACTTAACATCTACCTTTTACTTTTTGTTTAGTAGAGCCAGGCACATTTTTGGCACTTTTCTAGTCCTGTCACTCAAACTGCAATCACAGAGCTAAAGTGATGTTACAAAGTTTTGTCTCTTTTCCTCCCTCGGATTTATTCCTTTGCTGCTGAAATTGATTAAAGTGGATCTGAGCGCAAAATCCACTTTTTTGCTACTAAGCTGTGGATTTGGTGTTTTATCTATTGTTTTTTTCTACTGTTCTTTCTACTTTTTTGGCAATTTTGGTGAAAAACTCAGTACATTTGCAGATTGTAAATTATAGCTGCCCCAAAAACTATGGTGAGAATGCAAGAGACGCCACATAAGGTTCCATATTATGTGAAATAAAGTCTTTTAGTCATGTTAAACTGGATACATTTGCAGCTCTTGCAAAAACTTCAGTGGATCCTGCAATTTCCAGTAGTTGGTGACATCACAAGAGACTGCCCTCTCCAGGTGTGAAGTGTGGCTACCTGTTACACCAGGGGTCACCAACTTTTCTGAGGCTGAGGGCTACTTCATGGGCCACACAGGACCTGTTTGCTACAAACTTCCTAAATAACAAAACTGCATGGATAAAGTTATAATAGTGATATTAAAATAGCAGTAGTTATTATAACACTATGTGAAGTGACTGCTCACATAATAATAATATAGAGTTTCCCATCGTTTCTCATCAGTGTTGCAGGATTTCTCGTCACATTTTTTAAAGTTTGAAAAAAGGAAAGAGGAATGACCTTTGACTTAGAAAGAGGCGAGTTTGCTATCAGATAATTCTACTTGAATTTTAAAATTTTATATAACGTAATATTAAAAATCTGCATACAGTAAGCATTAATTTAAAAAAATGCAACTTCTTTATTTATATGTATATTGAGTTGCAATATGAGAAGTGCTATTTTTGGTGCATACCTTGCGGGCGCAGTACAGGGGTCCTCAGGGCACATGGTCACCCGCGGGCACAGTGTTGGTGACCCCTGTGTTAGACCAATCACACAGCTCCTTATACCTCTAGAGCCCGCCCCTTTTCCGCTCTCACTGTTTTTATTAGTTCACATCCACTTCCCAGTTTAGCGGCTCTATTTGAAATGTGGTTGTGCAGTTTAGGTGTCCAGTCCCACTTTAAGATTGGAAAAGTAACCTAACCTCAAAAATACACTTGTTTGAAGGGTTTTACCAATACATCCATAATCGAAACCACTTTAAAACATTTTTTAATCGACACACTGAACAGCTGTCTTGCTCTTGGTCCCTGTCCTACCTCATCCCTCCAGCAGGTGCAGCGCTGAGCTTTTCCAGTGCTTCTGATGCTCGTTTCATTACAACAAATTCCCATCGAGGCCCAAACATTCAGAGGGAAAATAGCCAAGTGACAGATGTTTCAATCAGGAAACTCACTCTCAAACAAGACAGTACTGGAATAACAAGTCAGATGTGCAGCTTACAATCAACTTTTTATTCATCAGAAACACAACTCATTTATTGTTATGTAAATGATTTGGCAAAATGAAGATTTAAAGGGCCCATATTATGCTATTTTCTGATCTATCTTAAAGCTCAAAAGAGTCAAAGTGTAATATAAAACCTTTGCATAATTATTCTCCGCGTAACTTGTTAAATACATCGTTCATATGGGTGCTTGATGTAGTAGTGGTGGTGCACACTGTGTTGTTGGGTATAATCTTTTACAATCAGATCTACTGAAGTGCTTTTACTGCTGTTTGTCAGACTAAAAAGAAGCCATTTAGCCACATGTAGTCTCCATTGTCCTGACCTATTTTTAGCGCTTTTTTAAACTCCATAAAGTCTCAGCAGTCTCCTCGCTGCATCTTGTCGCCAGCTTTACATCCCGTTGCAATAAATCATCAAAAACCAAAGAATATGCTCATAATGTTTTTTCCCAGTGTTTTGAAAGAATGAATGTAAATCTATGAAAAGTGACTGCTATGAGGGATTGAGCTAACTTACATGAAAAAAATGAATATTAAGTTTGAACACTTAGGGCTAATCAGCTCTGTTGTAACTAATGAATGACCACGAGACTTATAAGTTTATGTCAAATCTATTTCTGAAACTTTATAAACCGTAAAGTTATTACAACATTTTTGCTGAATCTTGCATTCTAAATGTGCTTGTGGACTAAAAATATGTTATGGATATTATTTAGCTTGTAGCTGCTTAGACTCCGCAGTGCCTTTGAACTTTTAATATTAGATTTTTATTTTTTTTAATGTCTGTAGGAAAAATTTGTGGAAATGTAACTTCAATAAGTGGAGTAACATCTGTTCTGGATCCATGTCGTTCTAATAACTTATAACTATTTAGCTTTTCAAAAATTGACATTTGTCCACACATGTTGCTATTGTTGTTATATAAAAAGAAATTTGTAATAAAATTGTGAATTACTAATACATTTACATCAACCTGTAATACCTGATGAGTGATAAATGTCCATCATAACAGTTTCCATTTGTCCTGAGCTGGCAATGAGGGCCCTCAGCACAGCACAGAAATGAAATGTCTTGTTTCTCTTGTTCTGTTTTGTACTGAGGGCTCTCACCGCCAGCTCAGGACAGCACAGAAATGCTTTAAGTCCAATAATTCAACTAACTTTTATTTGTGACCAGTATGTGTGAGGCCCCTTGTCACCTACTGCTTCTTTTTAGACTCACCAGACTCACCATCTTCCCAGTATATAGTCTGAAAACTCCAACATCACTAAGCCGAAATGCTTCTTACAGGCAAAATGATGCAAAAATCCTAAATAAATAAACTTATAATCTGTCAGCATCTTCCTCTCTCTGGCAGACAGCGTTTAGCACACTTCAGTGATGTGTGTTCTCGCTCACATTCACCAGAGCAGACGATGCTTCTTCAAACAGAACCGTGCACATAAATAATTAAAATTTACGATGCAGAAAACATGACGCGCTCAAATACAGGAGGTGTACGCTGCTCTGAACAAACCGTGTGAATCATCCATAAAACATGTGTGTAGATCTCATTTGTGTATCTGCGCACATGTACAGCACCCCTGGACTCGGAGCACAGCTGGGGCTGAAAAATCCCACTCTCTAATTGTCCCTGCGATGCCTCATTTGGACCTTTATTGGAGACAGTACAATCTCTGTAAATATTTGTCATTTGTAAATATAACATTTTGTTCAGCACAAACTAAATGTGATGTTCTCCCAAAGAGGCTTGTTTTTGTGTTGGAGCTGAAAAGAGTGAATATAACCCGGGCCTCTTCACATTCTGCCGTGTTGCCGGTCATGAGTTTCTTTGGGCGCAAACACACTTTAAGAACAACTAAACAACAGGCAGTAAATTGGACTGGACGGTATGGAGAAAAAATTATTTATTTTTGTTCCTTTTATTGTATTCTCTCTTTCTAAAAACAAAATAAAAGTCTTTCCATGTTGATTTCATGAACATAAACAACACTAATCTTATGCTTTTTAACCATAAACTGTATATAGAAGCAGACTAAGGGAGTGTGACATCATCCACCCAGCTCCAGTCAAATGAAGCTCACTAGGTTAGCAGTTATAGGAGCGAATTGGGAGCCAGTTCCGTGTTAGGGAAAGTAATTTATTTGCAGATAAAATAGCAAAATAAAAATGATTGTATGGGTTCATTAACATGATTTTTTGAGGCTAAAATGATGAGGCTCATTGCAGCAGTTGCAGATGTTTCGATGTAAAGTGGAACATGGTGGGCAGTGGATTTGCTATGTCCACTAGTACAGCGGTCCCCAACCCCCGGGTCATTTGGTACCGGGCCGCACAGAAAGAATAAATAACTTACATTACTTCCGCTTTATTTATTCCAGAATCTGAAAGATATTTTATTTTGAAAAATGGCCCGATTCTCTGTTACATCCGTCTATGTCACTCTTGACGCAGGTCCAGGCTCTTCTCGGTCACCGCTAAAATAAAACCCAGGAGCAGCAAAATGAGTAAAAAACAAACGTCTTTGGAAAGTTTCTTTGCAAAGGGGAAAAGGCCCAGCCAGGAGACAGAAGAGGAGCCTACGACTTCCAAGAAAAAGAAAGCTACATTTAATAGACAATATCAGGAGTCCTACTTAAAATACGGATTTATCCCAACAGGAGATTCCCACGCACCGAGCTGCTCTGCATAATATGTGGCGACCGACTCTCGAATGAGGCAATGAAGCCCTAAAAACTGCTTCACCACTTGGAATGCAGCTCATATTATATTATTTTGTTGTATTTATCCGCCACACCTTATATTATATTATTGTTGTTTTTATCCGCCACACCTTAAACGCCGGTCCCTGAAAATATTGTCTGACACTAAACCGGTCCGTGGGGCAAAAAAGGTTGGGGACCACTGCACTTGTACAATCTCTGCATTTAACACGAACATGCCAGTGCGTTTCTTCAACTCTAAACCAAATACTTCTAAGGGACAGAGGATTCGCTGTGTGCCTCCCATTAAAATTAAATTAATTGCCCTCGTAGTGCAGCAGAGTGAACTCTTGCACAGCCGACCGTGTCATCCCCATTTTGTAACACACCACTGTATATGTACTTTAAGAAAACCATAACTCATGATTTCGAAACGACACTTGAGCTATTCCTTTAATCCATCAAACTATTCCATATTGACTTGTTGTCTCTTCAGATTAATAAAATATGAATCGTTACAAATATAAAGTGTTAGCTGGAGTCCGTTTTGTTTTGTCTGCAGTATTGTTCTCGAGAATCAACCCTTTTTAGGCTCCGCTGACCAAGTGTGAGCTGTGGGATTGTCTCTCCATCCCCTCCTTCCGAGACACATCTCCTCATTATCATAATCTCGGCTCTTTTTGGAATATATTGCCATTTAAAGCCATGCAAATTGAAAACACAGAGGCCAACACTGGAGCTGCATCAAGAGTCATTCTCACTGCAAAATCTCCGAGAACTGTAAGTGAATTGGAATGAAAATATTGTTAGATGAACATTGTCGATCATTTAAGTAATGAAATAATATGATTGTGTGTTTTGTTTTAACAAGATAACAATATTATACTGTGCTTTGTGGTTTCAGTTTCACATTTACAACGACAATTTTCTTAATGGCTTGGTGATGATACCAAAGATGTAATCAGACTAAAATGTTACTTTCGGAAATGTTACAACAATAAAAACAATCACACATCCGTTCTGCAGTTTTAAACGGGAAGCAAATACTCGTGTTTCTATTATTACGCATTATAAATCAATATAAGAATTTACAATGAACAAAAAGCAAAACAATAATCTACTTGTCTGCTATGATTTAATACATAAAAAAGCCATCTGAGCTAATGTAACTTTTCTGGTCTAGGGTTTCCTTGTCTCATGGAAATAATATTTGCCGGCATAGTATTTAAGGCAAATTCGTATGATGTTTTTACTAAGAGCCAAGATCTGACCTAGATGTATTTAAGGGAAATTCCTATGATATTTTTACTAAGATCTGACCTAGAGCTTGGCCTGGTGGCATCATCTGCTTGAAGATAGATTATTTTAATGCCACACTGTGCAGGAAGTAAAAAAGAAGACACACCAGTAAACAGAAACAGAAAAGGTTATACAGTGCTGCATTAAGGTTTACATTTCTAAATACCGTATTTTTTGGGCTATAAAGTGCACCGGATTATAAGGCGCAGTATCAAATAATATGTCAGTTGTGTCATTGTCCACACATAAGGAGCATCGTATTATAAGGCACAATAAGCGAACGAATTATAACCCATGTGCACGAGTTATAACCCATGCTCACGGGTTATAACTCGTGCAGACGGGTTATAACTCGTGCACACAGGTTATAACTCGTGCCTAACTATAACTAATGCCTTAACGCAAAGCACGAGCTATAACCCGTGTGCATGTATTAATATCTTGTGCACACGCCTTATAATTCGTTCCCACACTTATTATTTTATATTCACCACGTCCTTTTTACGGCTCGTACAGTCGCCCTATATGTCGCCAACATATTACTCCTCCTGACTCGCCCACTAATACGTTATTAGCCGTAATGTGGACAACATCAAATCGGTTGGAGGTTAAACACAACCAAAGGTCATACATAAGGCCACTGGATTATAAGGCCACTGTTGATTTTGGAGAAAATGTAATGATTTTAGATGCGCCTTGTAGTCAGAAAAATACGGTACTACAGAGAAATTTGATATTATAGAGCTATAGAAGACACATATATTTTTATTTTACCAAAGCATTAACCAAACACCAATGAATCACAGTTTATTTTTTACTTCCATCAGTCTAAGGTTGTTCCCTGTGTGTTCTGTGTGTGTATATTATAACATTCTTTTACCAGACAGGAGAGACAATAGCCAGAGGGAGTCATAAAGGCCCCAGGACACACCGAGAGGCTCTGTGTGGTCTATACTGTCTGCACCAGCACAGCCTATGGGACCTCTTACCTTTGTGGATCATAGCCAGCAATCAAAAAAGCATCTAACTGTGGAAATGTGTGGAAATGCGTGAATCTATTGCAAATTGGTTAATCATGCCTTCACAGTGTGCAGTTTATAGTGTGATTTCCCAAATGGTATGCTAACTCACAATTTTACAACACATTTTACACTACATAGCTCGTAAAACTGTCTTAAAATAATTTGAGGGCCACTATAATCATAAGCAATAACACTAAGTTCTAAATTAAGGCCAACTGGGAACCACTGTCTGAAACCATTTGGGTTACAACGGCTTCAGAGCCATGACCAGCCACAGGGGGAGTGGGAAGTACGGCCTTAATGGCTCTATTCAGAACATCAGATCTTTGTGTTCTTGTATTCTTCAGGTCCCAGCATGCATCTTCTTTCCAAATTAATGTAGATAGAGGTTTAGTCTCAGTTCTCTTTCGTCGCCTCCTCCTGCTCCACTTGTTCATTCTCTCACATGGAAGTCCCGCCCCAAGGAGAGAGGCAGCTTGTTCCCAATTGGCTCACTCCTCTCAATTAATATGACTGACAGCTGAAGGACTGAGGAGAAAAAAACACGAGGAGGCAAAGAAAAATAAATCAGACCCACTGCAGACTGATAATGATATTTCACAGTTCACAAATTTAAAATTACCTCTATATTGCTGATAATGGAAACAATTTGAAACACATTATAATACATTAAACTACCATTTACATTGTTAATGCATAAAGAAAGACATAATTCATAATGAACAAATAGTCTGAAAAGACTGTTCAGTCTTAGTGACCTAATTAGGGGGTTTGGGGTTTTCCATGAAGATGAGCAGGAGGAGGCCCTAAGGCCACATATGAGTCAGGTTTGTGAAGATGCACCCACGTTTTTCTGATAAAAAAAAAAAAAAAAAAAAAAAAAAAAAAGTGAAAAACAGTGTTTTTCGCTATAATAAAAACATTCAAATGAAGGAAAAAAAATAATAGTCTATTTTTTGGCTACACACATACATATATAAATCTACATAGCTGACCTGCAGCCACCACGTTCCAAATAGTAAGTACGTGAAGATGCAGTGTTTCCAATTCAAAAGTATTCTGTAAATACCTATTCCAATACTACAATGGTAATAAAAAACACTTTTTGTTTGGACAAAACAATGTGATTCTTTAATGTTATCATGTGACTTTTTTATTATCATTGTGGTATTTGAATAAGTAGAATACTTAATACTTTTGAATGCTGTAAAATGTATTTTACAACACTTTTTAACATATGGTCCAATCAGAGTACGGTCCTCTAAATAATTGTAATAATTTTGCACAGAGTTGGATTATATTATCGTGACAAACACATAATAATTGAATTACAAACAGCTTGACTTTTGTTGAACTATGTGTTGTCATTATCTAATGTCTACCCCCAAATGAAAAAGTAACTGCATAAGAATACAGGTACTCAAAATCAGTATTCAACATGTGTATACTTGTTACTTGTATTTAGTTGAAAACATTGTTCCTTCGTTCCAGTCCAAAAGCACACGCTCCTGCCAAACCAGCGGTCGGGGTGAGAAGGGGTAAGTACCTTCAACACGCTCGCTCCTGATTGGCTCTTGGGTTCGTGCTCCAAATATGGTCCTTGGGTGCAGATTAACCACTTTAACTGCTCGCCTGTGTTGGCTTCATTCCCTCAGTCCTTTTATTATACAGTCTGTGAGTGTTATTGTACGTTCCCATCAACAAATGCAAAAAGTCCGCTCCATCCTTCTCTCCTTCTTCCTCCGCATAGTAAAACAAACACATTTTTTATCAGCTCTCTTTCAGTCAGAGGTCCTTGTTGTCCTATATTGCTTTTTGCAGTTTACATCTCAGTACGCATGACGGATGAATCCACACGGGCCGATAGTTTGAGAGGATTAAGTCGGGAGCAGTAGCCCTTGGACTGTAAATACATTCAGACTTCACACTGTGGATTAGACACAGGGGGGAAGATCAATTCTAGATCCATACATAGAATCGTCAGACAGCTCCGGCAGGTTGTGTAACCGTACACGGCGCAGATAATATGGACATTAAGGTGAGATTAGATCTGACCTGGAAACATGGCATCATCACTCAGTGTCAGGGCCTTATCATGTAACGTAATGGAACGTGTGGGGGCGATAGCACAGAGGGCATTATGGCCTGCACAACACATTTCAACAGGAAAAGTAAGGATAATACAACTGTGTACTCAGCAGTATTTGAGCATATACAGAGAGAAAGAGCGAGAAAAAAATCCTACAGTTTATATGTTGAAGTGCTGATGGTTTATTATCTACAACATAATCTCAAATTATAATAAATCTACCAATAAAACATTTTCAAATCCATACTATAATTTCACTTTGAACTGAATAGGAATCACATTTATTGTCTTATTATGGAACTCAATAGTCCACTCAGTTCTGCGCTCCCTGTGGTTGTCAGAATAAATTTTCTATCAATTTCCCATTGACTTTTAAAAAAAATGTAGATATTAAGACAGCTGAGAGTATTACAGGCACCAGCTATCCATAACAAATTTGTTTTCAGTCCAAAAACACATTTAAAAGTATAATTCTGTTAAAATGTCACAATAGATTCAGCATGAACATCATAAATCAACCACAACTAGATAATTTTCTGATTGTGCTGAAAAAATGCCAGTTCACTTTTTCTTAAGTACTTTTTAAATGGCCCATATGACACTATTTTCACACAAATGCATATTTAGTTTTTCTCTCAAACAGAAAACACATCGCTCCACTTTGTGATGTCAGGTGGTAATACAGAAAGGGCTCCACTGTGTTTTTAAACTCACCATTCACCTTCAAACCATATGGGAAATGATGGAATTCCCAATCTATAGTAAACCACAGGCAAAAGGTCACAGAAGTAATGGAACTCAGGCATTTTACTCAGGCATTTGTGAATGAAACTCAACTCCAGTTATGTTTTCGATGAACATGACTTAAAGCTCCTTAAAGAGTCCATTTTGAGTAATACAGGACTTATACGTTTAGCCTTGGTGTTGTCCTTCTGCTTCCACGGCTTTGTTTCACTTCACACTGTCCACTGATTGCCTGTGGTGTCCCTTTAAATCAAGTGGCCGCTGAAACGCACACACACACATACACACACACACACACGTCAAGTAGGCTTATAAACTCCAACAAATCTACCACTTGGACTGGCTCCAACTCTTTGCATTTCACTGAGGCGTATACATAGTCCTGCACTCCCCCTCTTCCTCCTCTCTCTTTCTCCCTCTCTCTGACATAGCATTTCACTTTGTATATAATGTAATCGCTTTAATATCCTGGGCAGGCCTTTCAACCCCGAGAATGCTGAGCGGGACGTTTTTAGTGTAATTGGCTCATAGATCAGGTCAGCGCTGTACAGGTGGTGGTACATCAGGAAGATAAAAGCCACGCGGGGGTGCAGGGTGTGGAGGGTGTGGAGGGTGTGCAGGGTGTGCAGGGTGTGCAGGGTGTGCAGGGTGTATGGGTGACAGGAGAGGGTCCAGTTAGGACAGTCCGAAGCAGCAGATAGATGAGCGGAGGAGGACGGGGGATTATGTTCATTTGACCTTGAGGTACTGAGTTGGATTTAGCACCGCGTATACTTTTAGAAACAATACTGCATTTGCTTTTCCCACAAAGTCAAACCAACAAAAATACAATTGGCGAAACTGTCTATTTTCTGACTAGTTGCAACCTTAAAATGCTCCTCAAATTTCACATGTTCTACGTATTTTTTCACATGTTATATTGTTGTTTCCTTATCAGAAACTTACCTCCACACACCTTCACTAAAATTATTTGGATGATTTCAGACCTGGAATTGTCGAGTCTGGATTTTACTGAACAAAATTTCTGTCAATTTTGTGTAGAGGATGTTTAAACGCACTTTGGAGAATTAATATAAAGATTAACAAACTAATACTAGAATCAGAATATTTATTTTTATATAGATATTTAGATTTTATTGTTTGTGGAGGAAATTATGGTTCTTTCTGGAAATGATGGCCGTTTCCATGCATTTGATTAATTTTGTGATTAATCTTGCCGCCCTACTGAGCAGAATGTTTTTCTCTGGGTTGTTTGAACATTTGCGGTTGATTGGGTTGTCAACGTGTTAAAAATCAGATACTAAGTGATACTAGAACTAGTACTGATATTAGATACTCATTTGAAGTATTGGTAATAAAAAATAAATAAATAAATAAATTTAAAAAAAAGAAAGATTTTGAGTTGTATCAAGTATAAGATCATATAGACGCTCATGGACCAGTATTTTATTACAGTGAAAAACACATAGAATTACAAACAGCCTGTTGTCTGTTGTCATTAACTACAGTATTTTTGGGGCTATAAAGTGCACCGGATTATAAGGCGCAGTATCAAATAATATGTCAGTTGTGTCATTGTCCACACATAAGGAGCATCGGATTATAAGGCGTAATAAGAGAAACAAAATGCGCGTCGGATAAATGGAACTTTATTCAGGTCATTTACAATAACTCTCAGTTGTAGCTAACACAAAAATACAAGTTTAACAGTTGGTGATTTGGGCATCAAACATGCCCGGATCCCTCTCAACATTGTTCAGTTTTAACACAAAAATACAAAACCTGAAATCTGCATGGTGCATGTCTCTTAACAGGTGCATTTTGGGTCCTTGTACAGCACACGGCAGAACTACCGGTATGTTGCACAGTCGCCCTATATGTCGCCAACATATTACTCCTCCTGACTCGCCCACTAATACGTTATTAGACTAATGTGGACAACATCAAATCGGTTGGAGGTTAAACACAAGCAAAGGTCATACATAAGGCCACTGGATTATAAGGCCACTGTTGTCATGATTTTAGATGCGCCTTATAGTCCGAAAAATACGGTAATGTTTAATTTGTCAAGGGAAAAAAGCCAAAATTGCGTGATCACGTACCACCATGCATTTCTTTGGTTTTGGAAAAGAAACAATATCCTGAATACCACCAAATGAAAAAGTAACTGCATTATGCCGGGCGTATACATTTTTGTTTTGTTTTGTTCAGCTCCAGCTCAAACTGTTCAACCAAATCACAGGGTTTAAAAGTCCACACCTCATGATTCATGTTCTTACACTATACAAACTACTTCAGCAGTGTGAAACCCTCATGAGAGGCGACTGGATTACAAACAGGTTTGATTTTCTTGCGACCTACGATTTTCCGATCGGGAGCTTTTCGTGTGGTATTAATCGGTTCTAATTACCCCATGTTTACCACACGATTAAGCCAAAACTGAGTCCATTCCCAAAAACAGTCAAACAAATGAAAAACTGGCTGAAAAAGGGCCAAAAATCACAGAGTGTAGACCGACTTTAGAATACAGATGCTCAAAATTAGTATTCTGAATGTGTATTCTGGGTACATGTATTTAGTTTACTTCCCAACACTGTTCCCTAGTATAAAAATCCTGGTTGCCTTCACTACCCAAACAGAAAACTAAGAATTGCACCGTATTTCCTTTATGGTTATAGCAGTAAAGTACATTTTAATGGTTACATCAGTTTTACAAATTCTGTCATGGCCCCAAGTTCCTCATTCCACACTGGCCTATTCTTCTCGTTATCACTGAGGTTACCGAGGTTAATTGTGCACTCCCACGGCAAAAGCGCAACTGTTTTTGTCTAATATTCCACATTTTTAGGGAAATTAATTCTCGGAGGTGCTTTAAACCTTACATCATCGGTCTGTGTGTGGCTCCAGTCGGCCACAAACACACATTTAACCTTATGCTTTACACAGAGGAGCTGGCACCAAAAACAGAAAAGCTCCAGCCCGAGACGTGGCCCTCCTGGAACAAGGATCAGGCTGACTTAAAGCCTCTCCTCCAGACCTTCTGAATCAGGCTGTGCTCTCTGACTGTGAGCCAACTGCTAAGAATAACCTTCACATCAGGACAAGACAGAATACGCCGTGTGCATGAAGGCAGCCAGAGATATGTCTTCAACCAGCAGAAGTGAAGAAAGTACGCAAAAGAAAAGAAATATTATGACAATTCGTAAAGCTGCATGATAAAGGTCGAAAACGGATATATTTTAAGAGAGCACAGAAAAAAGAAATGTTGACCATATTGAATTATTATGTCACTATTTATATTTTACGTCAATCGAAAGCAAATTATTTTAATTTTGAAACTAGATGTTTAAACTAACTGTGTAATTCTCTCATGTCACCTGTATGTCCATGGAAATCTTGTGTTTGGTATAAATTTAACGCATAGTAACTGATTGGCTTTCAGTGGGGATCTGTGCAGAAGGGTCAGGTTAGTGGAGATGCGAGCCCCCTCACAGGACACATGTTTTATTTGCATTTGCTGAAAATGCTATGATGCTATTTGACATTATTATGGAAATCCCTAAAGCGTAGAGCCCTAATGTGTACTTTTTTCCAGAAAGTTTTTAAAATGTTGGATATTTCTAATGCAATGAAATACTGAGAATATATGTCTATATCCATGGGGAAGTCTGCTTGTAAAAAAAACATGGTGGTGAATGTGGCACCTCCAGAAAGTTACACCGTGTTGCTTGTCCTTTCAACTCTTTGGCCCACTACACTTTTTAGCCCTTTTAATGTTTAGCCTTATTCATTTGTGCTGGATGATGTGCAGAAGGTGCAGTAGCAGTAATGAAGCAGTAGCCGTAGTACTGAGAGTGTGAGAGTGCAGCGTCAGAACAGGGAGAATAATCTGTGATTAATTAAACAGTGAATGTGGAGCAGAGCTTTGACCAGGCTCTCAACTCCTGTAGGGAGCAGCAGTGTACTGACAAAATACACACAAATACACACAGTACTGCAGTGACCGCCTACTATGTCTCCTTTCCTTTGCTCAACTTCAATTTCTCACCTGTCTGAACTGCCCTCAACTGAATCCATATTCTTTCATTCCATTTCATAGGTGTCTACATTTCTATACTGAAGGTGGTCCATTTATTTCTCCATCTAAAGGGTGAAGTTCACAGGAACTGACATCCAAGAAAAAGTGGGGGGGAAAAAGTGTTGGAATTGTATTCTTTATAATGATTTTTAACTTTTATCTATTTAATTGCATTACAAGTGTTTTATCTACATGTGAAGTGAATATACAGTGTTTTTAAAACCATAGATGTGCTGAGTGGAGCTGACCTGGTGTCATAGAAACTTGTTTCTTGCAATTTATTTAAAATACAAATATAATTATGACTTTGTTGGGACAGTATTTATGGTAAATACATATTATAGTTGTATTTCCGGCGCATTTTCACCTTGAAGGCACCAAAACACTTTACATCAAGGAACCAGTCACACACCAGTGTTTGCAGACAGGGGGTGAGATGGGTCAAATGTCTTGGTGATACTGAGCAGAGCAGTAATATAGAATGTGATTTAACTAGTGTTGGACTATTATTATTACTTATGCAGTATTTAAGCACAGCATTTAACTTTTGGAAATCTCACTGATCATGGTGTAAAGTTATAAATTCTGCTTATATAACATCAACCGTCCATGTAAAAATATACATTTCAACAAAACTGGCAAACTACGGAAAACTGAGTATGAGTTCAAATGTCAGCAACTGATTTTAAAGGTGCACTATGTAACTTTTAGGTTTGGGGTCCGTCGCATCCTTGTTGCTATGGATATCTCATTGCTCTGCTTGGAATGTTCCACAGTGCGACATTTAACAGCTCTACTTTACATTTACAGTATGAAATTACATGGGGTTTTATAGCTCAAAATGACCTAGTCCGGTTGCCCCTCCACAGATCTGACCTGTAACTTCATCTGCTGATAGAAAATTGAATCCATAGAGAAAAACCTTTGACAGACGCTCCACCAGAAAAGTTACACAATACACCTCTAAACTCTCCTTTATTTTACAAAATGCACTGAAAATACCATCCCACATTAACACTTTTAAGTGCATACATAACCAGGCATCCTTCCACCATTATTCATAGGCACTTCAAATCTTGTGTCTCCTCCTCCAGTTATAACTTTCTATTCCGTCTCCATGACACCCCTCTCTTCCTCCAAGGTGCTTTTCGCCCCTCAGCTCCTTACAAAGTGAATCTTAAGTGACTCATCCTCCACACAGTCCCATACAAACACAATACCCACTGCACATGCATAAATTACATTGCAGTAAGCACTAATTTCTGCCCCCACTGTGGATCTCTTAAAGCTTTCTTATCTCCAAAGACTGCAACCAGGCGTGTCGTAAACGCTGGATCACCTGCTCGCTGACCTTGAACAGCGGAAATATAAAGCGACGTGAAGGTGAACGTGGCTTAAAGTGTTTGGAGAGGGTCCCAGGATGGAGCGGGCAGGGGCAGGGCCGATAGGTCAGTGAGAAGACGCATGGGTTTTAAGGATCAGTAATGTCAAAGACTGAAGAGCTCAAATCAATGTTTGTGGGCCCGTGTGTTTTGAGGTTAGGTGGAAGAAGTACTCCAAACATTCAAGCGTGTAGTACTCCTATGACTTGTAAGCACTATTGAGTCTGCTGCTCTTGCCATCTTGGTCAAGGTACTGCTTCCACTGGTTAAATACAAGTACAGATGTATTTAAAGGAACGGTATGCAACTGTCTGGAGGGGGCACATCACCTGCATGATGATGTATAAATAGGAAGTTAAAACCAAACTTCATGGAGGTAGATACGTCTTATGCCAAACTGTGGAGAGTTATAGCCAAAAAACATAATAGGAACATAACTATGGAAGTTTTGATTTGAATATTTCATGATGAGTGAAAAAACTTGAATAAAAAATAGTTGAAATGGAAATAACTGGAAATAACCACCTCACTTTTCAGCATCTTTAGTTTAGACTGACAAAATTCAAGTTGAGAAATTCAAGTTGCCAAATTCAGATAAAAAAATCAAGTTGAGAAATTCAGATCAAAAATTCAAGTGGAGAAATTCAAGTTGCCACATTCACATAAAAAAAATTCAAGTTGAGAAATTCAAGTTGCCAAATTCAGATAAAAAAATTTCAAGTTGAGAAATTCAAGTTGCCAAATTCAGATAAAAAAATTTCAAGTTGAGAAATTCAAGTTGCCAAATTCAGATAAAAAAATTTCAAGTTGAGAAATTCAAGTTGCCAAATTCAGATAAAAAAATTTCAAGTTGAGAAATTCAAGTTGCCAAATTCAGATAAAAAAATTTCAAGTTGAGAAATTCAAGTTGCCAAATTCAGATAAAAAAATTTCAAGTTGAGAAATTCAAGTTGCCAAATTCAGATAAAAAAATTTCAAGTTGAGAAATTCAAGTTGCCAAATTCAGATAAAAAAAAATCAAGTTGAGAAATTCAGATAAAAAATTCAAGTGGAGAAATTCAGATCGAAAACATTCAGGTCAAAGTTCATCGCACATTCTGTTACTACTGAAGACATTCAACATTCTCACACACCATGAACAACCAAGCAGGGAGTTTTTTTGTTTTTTTTTTAAATGACTGTGTTTCTAATGATTTACTGGTTTATGCTTTTATAGCTTTGGCAGCTTGAGTTTTTTTTTTTAACTCTGAATTTCTCAACTTGAATTTTGTCTGTCTGAATTAAAGATGCTGAAAAGTAATGAGAAATTTTATTCACCTATCACATGTTTATGCTTTTTCCCCAATTATTTCCATTTCAACTATTGTTTATTCAAGTTGTTTTATTCATCATGAAGTATCAAAACTTCAGGCACGTCTATACTTCCATAGAAAACCCCCAACAACTGGAAAACAGTAGTAAGAAAGTAAAGTTGAGAACAGTGGGCATGTACTGGTGTAAGTGAAAGTGGGATTATCACAATATGGCGTCATCGAGAAGGAGAAACAACTATAACATGATTAAATCCTCTGAATAGTAAATTTTACATAATTGGTTGCTTTAATACCATGTTATGTAACATTTTTGGCAAAACAATAATCATGGAGACAAGCAGGACCAATAAGATTGTATTCAGTACGAGTTCTCTCACTTCTTTTTGTCACCGCAGATCTTTTTAAATGTGACTTTTGTGCTTTTGAGGAACACAGCCTCTCTGTTATTTAAAAATGCACACTTAAAACAATTGTACATCGACAGTGTAACCTACAGCTGAGTCACAGTGGCATTAATAATCACATTTCCATAGCAATGTCTCTCCAAGAAGACGCCACATGGGTCCTGAATACATTCATGCTGCCCTGATTTCAATTATAGATCCACATTTGAATGGTTCCCTGCCAGGATTATTAGGCTGTTAGTTTCAGTTAATGTGTAATTGCGTGGAAGATGGTAGCTTCTCTGTGCAAATATATGTCATATACTTAGGCTGAGTGAAGGGGAGGAGCTCTGTCACTTTAGCCTACTTTAAGTCACTGTGTGTTGACTATAGAAGAAGCCAGTTCAGCAGTGGTGAGGAAGTAATGGTGTTGTTGTCCCATCAGTTACTCAGTTCATTTAACTTGAAGCAGTGTATATTATATCAAATTCTACTTGCCATTTCAATAAAAGAACCTGTTAAGATGGGAAAGGGCTTTCGCTTCTTGCCATATATCTCTAATTGACTTGTAAAGATGATTTTATATTGCCTCTTGATTTTTGCTTTGTGTAGTTCAGGAAAAGTTCTTCACCCCTGGTTTAAACCTTGAGTCTGCAGAAATATGTTAAAGGCAAACTTTTCAGTGTCATCGTCAGCCACTTTTCTTCATTAAGATTTTATTACTATGTTTCACTAACCTTGATTCTCGTGATATTTGTGAGTTCACAAACTCACAAGAATCCACCTCGGTGAGTGGACCAATCACAGAGCAGCATTGACATTTGTGTAAAAATCAAAGTCGAAGCACTAAAACAAACATGGCAATGACGACAGACATACTTTGGCCTGTTTAAAAGACCCTATACAGACTATATCGTTTGTGAAAAGTTAAACACTTTAAAGCATTTGTGGGCAGGGAAGATCTCTGTGTTTTTATCTCAACTGTAACAGAAGTTTGATTTTTCAGCTTGTTGGCTTCTCGTTTTCAATGAGAGCCAAACCCAGATTGATCATGTGTTGAACTCAGTTCAGAGTGACACACAGATCACTCTGGTGTCAGCCAGGTTAATGTTTCACAGTGTTGCGTTAAACTAATCTTTTCCCTTGGATGACGCCACCAGGGCAAGTTAAAGCTCAGATCTTTGAAGAGGTGACCCCCTTACAGAAAGAATTCATGTTTTTCACAGTAAAAATGTATTTTAGAAGGCACAGTGAGTACAACATTTGTCATAAACTGACTTTATACAGTGCCTGAGTGAACAACAGTGACGGTAAGTGGACGGCCTCATTTGGATTCAGCACAGCACCGCCCCCTCGACCCCCTCCTCCCCCTCCTCCTACACAACACTTGGCCCCGCTGTCCATCTCTGACTTTGCCTAATACAATTCCAATCTGTGAGGGCACTTGAAGTCTGATTATGCATCCTGGTGCTTTCCACAGCAGCCCAGCCCCTCGGCTCCACACTTAATGAATACAGTCGTGGAATAATTTCATTAGGATGTGGATACAATGACTGTCACATTGTGTTTGCATTGAGTCAGAGCCCCATGGGACACAGGGCAGGTCACAGTCAGGGACAGGTGCCCCCCCAACTGTGGAGCCAATAATGAACTAAATATAGTATAAAGCTCAGTGTCATTTGTTTGTCTGTGTGTTTAATACTTCACAAAGATGAGTGGTCTGGAACTGTATCTCTCCTGTAGTGCTGATGGGAGTGACGGAGAGGGGGATTCACCAGTCAGGGAAAAGCACGATCCATTTGTGTCAAAACAAAAAGTAAAGAGTAAAAAAGAATATGAAAAATCACAGAGGGACCGAGGAGTGAGAAGTGGTGTGGATGTGGGTGTGGCAGTCCTTGGTTCATCAAACATTGTTATCTGCTATTTATTTATTCCATTCTTAAAGTGCACTGTAATTCGTGTTGGGGAATACTCCATCTGCTTTCTCCAAACATCATTCAGCAGTGTATGGGATTTAACAAACCTGTCCCCATGTAGGACAGTAATGCCACCACTATGTTACAAGTCAAATCTGTGAAGAGGCATTTTTGCAATACAACTTTCTGAATAGATGCAAAATAGACAAATTAATCACCCATTGAAATTAGTTCGATATTAACTTCTAGAGCTCTCCACTTACGACTAATTATTATTTACGCCTAAGTATTTTTAGTTTATCTGCAACAGTGGCAATAAACTCTTGCCCTTAAAACAATGCGACAGGAGCTGGAGTGTTTGTTCACTGATACAAATTTTGAATCCCTTTGGATAGAGACATCACTGATCGAGCAGTTCGATCCACTGACCCACTGCAGTTCCATTTCTCACTGTTGTTGTGAAAAGTTACAGGACACTTACATACAGATAGTGAATGTCAATGGCTAAGTGGTTCCATAATGTAAAG
>JACN01105536.1:0-11682 GCA_000787155.1 Scartelaos histophorus
TGCAAAGTTTGAGATCTAATAACACTTTAAAATGTAGTGATTTTGATACAAATTTGTGAAGAAACAGTTAAAATATTTTTTTTCTAGCTGTTTTTATTTGTGTATTTTATTTGTGTGTTTGCTCAAATTAAAATGTGTTCAAAATAAACCCTCAGCTTTTTAAACAAATCTTAAAAAAAAAAGTAAATTTTCTTAATTTTTTTTTTTTTTTTTTAATGTGTTCAAAATAAACCCTCAGCTTTTTAAACAAATCTTAAAAAAAAAAGTAAATTTTCTTAATTTTTTTTTTTTTTTTTTAGGACAAACGGTTGAATTGAATACTTCACATTTTTCTAGTCTGCACTCACGTTTTATTAGATTCTTTGTTTTTTTTACCCCTTAACGGCGCAGACTCATCGTGTCGTGTTCACAGGAGAAAAATGTCCTGTTTTTCAATCTTTTTTCTATAGAAGCAACATCAAGCTGTGAAATCACCACACTAGAAGTTTTTGGTCTTAAAATACAGAATTTCATGCTGTTTTTTGTTGATATTTGCACAGAGACAAACACCACTGCACCTCTTCTCGTCTTATTTCCAAGTTTAGTCCCATTATAGACTTGTCTAAGGGAGATGGGGTCTGGAAAATGTTGTTAAAGGTTCAGTCTTGGAATTTTTATTTGGACGTTTGTTTAAAGAGCAGGTTACACGTTTCACTTATATTTAGACACCGCGTTACCGTTTATTGTTTGAAAATGCCGTATTTAGTCAAAAGAAACTGCATATTTTATCAGCATGTGCCTCACTAATGAAACCAGGGCACATCATATCAGGATTGTGAAGTTGTTTTATACAGTTTCATATCATGTTTTTGCACATTTATGAAGAATTGTCATGTAAGGAAGGTTCAAAAAGACTGAAACCAGCACGGATAAACCCCTTCAGGAATGTTTTTAATGAGGTAACAACTCAAAATGTGAAATCTGGTTGTGTTTTCTTTATTATATTTGCACGTAGTGTACAGGAGGCATTAGCATAACACAGGGCTGCTCGTTGCATTCACAGCTGCACATCTCCAGTCCCAGTGCCTCACCCAGGCTCCATGTGTAAAACTGAGCTCCTGATTCTTCTGTCGTGGCTCCTGTTGGTTTTTGGGGGAAGGGCATTAATAGGATTAACTACACCCCCTCTGTCTCCTCTTTCCTAAGCATGCTCCCTCTCTCCTTTCTCCTCTCTCCTTTCTCCTTTTTATATTAAAACTGGCTCCTCCAGGCTCCTGTAGCCGTCGTCCTTTCCCAATTATCTCCAGTGGTGGAAGGTAACAAAGTAAAAGTATTTAAGTATATATTCCAGCTACTGTACTTTAGTTGAGACTTTTGAGAAGGTAGCTGTACTTTCTACTCCAGAAAATTTTGGAACAGGAGTGAAAAGTAAAAGTAAAACCCTTTAAAATATGCAAACAAAAACATCCGAAATTCCTGAATGGAGGAAGTTGGAGGTAAAAGTGAGTATGTGTGATTATATGTGTGATTTTAATAAGAAAAATCAAGTGAAATTTGGCCAATGAAAACTGGTCAGATACATGTGAGCGAGGACAGGGCAGTTTTAAAACATTTACAGTTGCGTTTTAGGTTATTTGTTCATTTAAGAAGAGATTAGAAGAGATACTAGAGGATGTTTGACAAAAGAAATGTCCAGATTTCGAGGTTTTACTGGACAAAAAGTTGAACCCACAACAGTTTCCACTTCATCTACAGATATATTACACATTTCATTATAAATCAGACTTTTTGTGAAGCTCAAATACAATTTTGATGTTAGAAAATGTTATTTTTCCATCCTTCGTAACAGAGAAGAGTATGAACTAATATGTACCATGGAAAATCAAAATGGTTGTTAAAATCACATTAAAATCATTGAAAATACATGATGTCTTTTGTCATTTTGATAATGTAGGATTTCAAAATGTTTCTTACTGCACATTTTTTACATAAAGGCTACACTTTTATACAACATTTTTTAAAGCACAGTAGATAACAGCCCTGCCCTGGCCCTGTGCAATTGCATTGAGCTGTAGAAATTATTTTACTTTAGCTCTCAGAACATTCAGCTCCCTGCACGACAGACTTGTATAGAGTTATTATTAGCAGCCATTTCACCAAGATTTATCTGAAAAAAACAAATCGTCATGGAAACAGTAATGTTAAACATCTGTCCGTTTACAGTAAAACCAGCATCGTTATGGAAACGGTAACCGGGGATGCTGGGATGGATAAACGTTCGAGGGATAAAACAGACACGGTTCGATCTCTGTGGACCACGTCTCCCCGTCGCCATGGAAACCGCATCACAATGAGCTCAGCATCAGCACCGACCCGCATCCAGCATCACCAACACAGCAGCTGGGAAAGACCCGTGTGTGTCATGGCTCAGACCTGGTCTAGTTCTGGCTTAGTCTGGTTTGAGTTTGTTTTAGGTTAAGTGTTTTATGTCTTATGCACCTCCACGAGTAAGAACGACTCTGAGGGACACGGTTTATCAAAAAAAACAAGTTAAATTATGGAACAGTTGTAACAATGAGCCAAAACAAGCCACTTTTGTCTTTTTCTATTCAAAATAACATTTACAAGAATAATAATGGAAAAATATTAGAAGCGATAACAGTAAAGAGAATTTTGTTATTGTTATTGAATAATTGTTGATCTTTTTCCCATTATGATGTAGTAAAATGTTGTATTAATGCTAATGTTGGATTAATTTCATTCTGCCGACACCTGATCCATGTTTACTTCGTGTTTGATTTGATTTTATGAGCATCAGACGTAATGAGATCAATGTTGACCAAATAAAAACACATGAACTATGATCAACCATCGTTATGAATACATTACTTTTGTCTTCATTTCATCTGATTTTTCCTCTAAGTGTAAAGTTGCATTGTGTAACTTTTCAAATACCGTTCTTCATGTAGATATTATTGCTTCTTATGGAATGTTTCACAGTGTGGCATTAAACCTTTCTGTCTTCATGGAGTCTTCAAACCAGATGAAGTTATAGCTCAGATGTCAGTCAGAATGTCTGTTTTTCTAGATATTTTTGAGCTACAAAACCACTTATAAATATCACTGTGTAACCAAAAAGTGACGTAGTGCTCCTTTAACTTCATGATTCTTAAACTGGACCAAAACTGAAGTGTATCAACTCCTTGGATAACCTCATCCAGCTGTGATTTCTACATTTGCATGGAAGTGACTCATGGAGGAGAGCGGAGCCATCTCTGAGGGAAGACTCCTGGAACCGTCCTCCATTTTCCACTAAATCTGCACTTTCGGCTCCAGATCTGAATGAGGAAAACTCCTGCCACAGATCAGATACACAGAGCCAGCAGAACCAAGCTCAAATCAACACTTTAAACACTGCTAAATGTGGACGGGACATTTCTGCAGACGGTATTTGCCTTGGTTCAATTGCAATATTAAGCCCGTCTCTCAAACGGACCATGAGCCAGTGTTTCATTATCATCACAAACACACCTGGAGTTTGGTTTTGTTTCATTCACAGACAGAAAGTTATGTGATAATACAGAAGCTTCTCCACTAGGTTTTTAAACTTCACACTTTCACTGGAATCATTTGGACCTGGAATTGTCAATATCTATGGAATAAAAGGTAAAACTGCTTATAAATGTGCATTGTGTTCTGTCTCCTGATTGGCTAAAGGACTGAAAAACACTCAGTGAATCTCCTGTGTGCCGGGGCTCCTGAACACTACAGAATGTGTTCAACCAAATGTATAGAAATGTTCGATTGTTAGAAGCAGGACTGATGAGTTGTGTGTTTGAAAGTTTTCTCCCTGACAAAACCCACAATGTTGACAAAATGTTCTGCACTGACAAAGGCTCCTGCACCTACTGATTTCACCTATTGCAGATTATTTTTATAACGAGGGACCACTGTTCTCAAATATGTGTGAATGAAACAAAACTAAACTCCAGGCATGTTTTGAGGTAAC
The DNA here is from genome assembly GCA_000787155.1 of Scartelaos histophorus. NCBI lineage: Eukaryota > Metazoa > Chordata > Actinopteri > Gobiiformes > Gobiidae > Scartelaos > Scartelaos histophorus. The sequence goes on from JACN01105536.1 coordinate 3,989, forward strand.
AGTTTTATAACGGGCTTAGGTCAACAGTCGATTCTGTGTAATCAAACAAACATTTTTTTATGTTGTTTCCTCATCAAAACCTCGAGTGTTTTTAGGCGTCTCCCACGCAACAATTCTCCATAAATATACAAAAAATGACAACTACAACTTCACAAACCTGACGTGATGTGCAGCAGTTTCATTAGTTAGACACACTGACAGAATGCACGGCTTTACACTGCTTAAAAGACGGTGGGAACACAGTGATCTAAATATAAGTCAAATATACAAGTAAAATACCCGCTCTTTAAAGAAATATCCAAATTACTTTGAATCTTTCACTACATATTCCAGACACGTCTCAGTTTAATGCACAACTGCAACAGTAATGAAACACACCTGCTCTACTATATTTACCCAGAGCTTCATAATAAACTCTTCTTAACAATAATAAATCTGGATTAATTTAGAAGATTGAGCAGTTCTTCAGGTTTTGGCTTCTGAGCTCAGGTTTGTCCAGTCGGTTACAGACAGTGAAATAAAACAGAGCTCAGAGGAATTTATGTTAAGTGTACGAGAAATAAACAGAAGAAGAGGACTCAAGATAGAGTGAGGGACTAAAGAAAGTCTAAAAGCAGGTCTAAGCTAGGTCTAAAAGCAGGTCTAAACTAGGTCTAAAGCAGGGCTAAAGCAGGTCTAAAGCAGGTCTAAAGCAGGTCTAAACTAGGTCTAAAGCAGGTCTAAAGCAGGTCTAAAGCAGGTTTAAAGCATCTAAAGCAGCTAAAGCAGGTCTAAACTAGGTCTAAAGCAGGTCTAAAGCAGGTCTAAAGCAGGTTTAAAGCAGGTCTAAAGAAGGTCTAAAAGCAGGTCAAAACCAGGTTTAAACTCAAGTCTAAACCAGGCATTAAAACAGATCCTAAACCAGGTCCTAAACCAGGTCCAAAACAGATCCAAAACAGGTCTACACCAGGTCTTACACCAGGTCTTAAACCAGGTCTTAAACCAGGTCTTAAACAAGGTGTAAGGTGTGAAATACCTACATTGAAACACTATCCAAATTAAACAAGAACAGAGATTTTTATTGAATTAATATAAAATAAACCGATCAACACGAATGAATAAAAAGAAGCAGAAAAACGAACTATTTTTCTGTCATATATTCGTATTTTGATAAAGAAAATACATAATCTCTTTGGTTTTAATGTTGCTAATTCTAATCCGATCATCCTGGAGCTACATATCAGCATTTGTCTCATCCCGTCTGCACTATCGCTGGGCGTGTCATGGTGAGACAGGAGACTACAGGGAGCAGTGAGGGTCAAACTTTATGGATTTGACTCCGGTCATAAACAGATGAAGTCATTTCCCCAGGGAGCTCTGTCATCCTCTCAGCCCACACCGAGCCCACACCGAGACTGCAGCTCAGATACACAGAGTCCACAGTCAATCTGCCCCACACGACCCAAACCTGTGTGAATGAAACAAAACCAAACTCCTGGTGTGTTTTTGGTTTATTTTTAGTATGTTTTTGAACACTATAACTTAAAGCTTAAATGTCACCCGAGTTCATTTTCCATGATATAATTCTGCGTTTGAGGACACACTGTAAGGACTCGCATCAAAGGGGCAAATGTTTATCTCTCAAACTGCCTCCAGCTGTTGCCCTCGTGCATATCTCTGATCTGATTGGCTCGGAGCAGTGATCTGACAGCTGATTGGCTAAGGAGCATGATGTCACAAGGGAAAACAGGAAGTGGATCTCCCCAGGGGCAAACAGGAAGTGGTGCCCCACGGGGAAGGGTGTGAGTGTTAAAGGAACTACATTTGTGTTTGGATCAGAGAGAAGATGTAAGGCCAAGAACTGAACCAGGACTGAACCAGGACTGAACCAGGACTGAACCAGGACTGAACCAGGACTGAACCAGGACTGAACTAGGCCTGACTAGCAATGGACCAGGACTAAACTAGGCCTGAAGCCAAAGCAGGCCAGGACAGGACTAGAGCCAGAACTAAAATCAGGGCCATTGTGAGAAATAAGTGAAGCCTAAACAAAGAAATTTTTTTTGTATCCAATGAACTTGAATCCATGAATAAAACATCCTGCAGGATTTAGTAGTCGTCTAATTTCCTGCTCTAAAATGCCATTGGAATGAAATATTAATACAAAATGTTGGTAAAATACGTGACCAAAATATTGATTGTAACTGAATCCATTTTGTCTCAAAATAAACTGACTAAAACTGACTTTGATCTGGTTAAAATTATAAAGACAAAAGCTTTTTTTTTTTTTTTAAACGCATCAATATTTTTGCCTGGAGAAAAAGCCCCTTTTATTTTTGGTTACAGGGAGATCTGCCCATCACAGGTGCATCTCAAATGTGGAATACATAAACTCTTTAGTATTTAGTGTTTCTTTAGAGTTTAATGATTCTCTTGTTGATTCTGCATTCTGACATTCACACTGTTCTGTGCTTATGCATTTTTTTGTTTTTACTTGTGACGTGTTTTGTGTTTTAAAACCAACAGACCGTGTGTTTGTCTGATTAGTTTATCTTTCCTGCACATTTGAAATGAGGGAGACAGGATCCAGCTCCAGACCCAATGTCTCTGTAACGTATTGGTCAGACAATCAATAATAATTATATTTTTAGGGGCAGATTTTCTCTTTGTCAAACTGCATTAAAGCTGCACTTTTCTGCAGGGAGGGTCCACCACTTATCTGCTGGACATGTTTGTCTGGAATGTTTTGCCTGAAATGTTCCGTGGTCTGACTTTAAACATCAACAATAAGAATTTATTCATTACGTTTGTTTCTGTTGCTCAAAAATACAATTGCTTCTGTGAACAGGGCTGAATCTCCACAGATCTGAGCTGTAATGTGTCATAGTCTGTTCCCTGCTCGTCGCCATTGTGACATACAGGACCCTCCACTAGAAATGTTCCGCAGTGCAACTTTAAAGGTGCTGCAGTAGGAAAGATGCTTGGTTCAGCCTCTACAGTTCTACACTTTAATGGTGAATATTCTAACATCACTTACATCAGGATTTTACTAAAATAATTCACTTTTTATAAATACAATACACTTCCTACAGTTATTTTTGTCGGTTCATCTGTCTGGTTTTGTTAAAAATTGAAACTTATATGAAAATCTATGCAAATCGTCATTCTCCACAGAGACATTAGTGAATATTTCTAATAAAGTGGTGACAGGTGGGTAATGATAATTCTAATTGTATCAAACGCAGATGAAGAAGCAGCAGGTGCCATAATAAACAGCGTTATTACAGATGATAAAACCCTGCGCTCTGATTGGCCCACAGCCCGCTGCCTTCGTCAAGTCACAAAGAGTTTAACGACTTCAGGAAATGACGGACAATCAGCTCCTTTCTTCATCGAATCGGAGGAAAAGCGCGACACAGCTGCAAAAGAATGGCTCCAGAGAAAACGCTTTCAGAATATCGGTGACAGAGGGAGAGCCGAGGGGCGACGGAGAGAAAGAAAGACGAGTGGGGAATGTTTCGTGAAATTAATGAGTCTGAAGGGGACACCTGTGGCATTGATTGTTTAATATGAGCTGTTTTCGAAGGAACGCACAAGGAGGAAGCTCACTGGCTCCTCAAGTGTCAACACAGCTGTCAGTCACACTGATGCAGCCACAATAGACATGGATGTTACACTTAGAGTGGATAAAGACGTCGGCTGAGGGAGGTGACGTCGCCCGCGGCTCCAGCCAAACGAAGCTCATGAGGTCAACAGTTATACGGGCCATAAGATCCATATTAGGGACAAAATAGTGAAATAAAAACACCAGGATCGTGCCGTGCGGGTTAATACGAACAGCCGCGATTATTGGACGTAATCAAATATGAAAATTCATCAGTGACATCAGTGACACACCACTAGTATTTGCTCCATGCACCCCTGGATACAGCTGCTCCCCTTTCCCTGTTCTGGTTTTGAGATAAGAGCAAAAGGTCTGTGCAAACACTCTGTCGTCTTCATTTCTGATTTCACACTCTGAAAATCGATATTATCTACAGCTCGGCTCAAACACTTTCCAAACTCGGTGAACAGGCAGCGTGTTCCACTCCCGTACAGCAGGGGGCTCTCCTCCCCGTCGCAAGCTCACGCTTACATTTCTGGTAAAGTTTTCAAAGCCTTGAGCCGTATGAAAAAGGCAGCTGCAGGTGAATCGGCACCAAACTCCAGACGAGGTTTTTCTGAATAACCAGTTCATGGAATGAGCACAACAGGGAGCAGCAGTTTCCTCTGCAGCTCTGACTGATCGAAATATGTGTCGAAAGATTAATCGTTAGTGGCAGCAATAATTTCTACGACCAAAATGCCGAGGCTCAGTGCACCAGTTACAGAAGGAGTGACAGTTTTTCAATGTAAAGTCAATGAGAGTCAGAATGGATGGAGCCGGAAGTGCCCTATGAAAATCACAGGGCCAAAAAGAATAAAAAACAAACTGAAAATCATGTATTTCCTTAAAACACAGGGAAAACCTTTTTTAAACCTGTTTTTAAAAATACAAGTTTAATATTATGAGATGTTTTGGACCAACATTGACCAGTAAATCATCTTTTACACCACTTTATAGACCAAAATGAAATATCTTCTGAAGCGATGTTTTAGAAGCCAATATCCACCAAAATGTTCAATATCTGGATATGCGGGTTAGATATGTTCATTTACATATGCACTCTGTGATGTTATGTCATAAAACATCCGTTCCAATGGAAATCCACCATGTTCTTCATATAGTGCAAAACAGAGCAGCTTCTGTGCACATCCATAAGCCAAACTTATTATACATGTGTGACAAAATAGACGTCAGTTTGTTTGGATGAATCGCATATGTTAAGGTTCAAATGTTGCCAGTCCTACTTTTCTTACATTATTTAGACATAATTTACTGCTGTGTTAAAAAAAAATAATCCAAGTCCTTAATTGGTCAAAAGTTGGTGTTAAGGTGTTTGGTATTTAAATGTTAAACAGAACATCGCCTCTTCAGTTGCATCAAGTGTCACAGAACCAAAAAAACTGCTGCTAACTACACTAAGTCAAACGTTTACGTAAAAATAACTTCAGATCCATTAGGAGCTCCTCAATTACAGAAGCAGGAGATGTTTGTGCCACATTCCTGTCAGATTGGGTTAGTCTGTGTTAGTTTCTGTTCTGCTGTAAGTAGAAGCTGCATCTCCTGGTTTAACTGTAAATCTAATGTATCCAGACTCACATGAGACGAGCTGAACTGCACAGGCTGAAAAATAACTCAGAAGTCCAAACACAATCTTGATTTTCTGCTATGCAATGCTTTGTTGACAATGAAAACATTTAGCAATCTGATCAAACTGTGATGTGTTTAAAATAACCATACAACACAATCAGAACACAATCAGAACAGTGATGTTGTTTTGATGGGCAAAGTGACAATTAAAGGGCCTTTATTAAACAAAATTGTACTGTTTTATTTATTTAATTTGTGCTGAAATGTTCAAATAAAGCTTTATGTGTATTCTGTGTTTTCTGTGTATTCTTTAGGGATCAGGTTGGCCCAAATAAAATATGGTCCTCAACAGATTTAAAATGGGCCTGATCTGTGAGCAGCCGCCTCCTTTAGTCCCATCTCAGTTTTGTCTCTTACCTTCTTCAACTGTCCGGTCCTGGTGCCCACAAACACCACGGTGTCGTCTCCGTAGGTGTACCCGGCCACAGCGCCCATGCCCTGGGTGCGGTCCTCGTACAGGGGGTGGCCCTCGATCACACGCAGCCCCCCCAGAGGCTGGTTCAGCACCAGACCACAGAAGTCATCTCCAATCTGCTTCGGCTGGAAAACACACAAGAGACGCCAAGTAAATATCGGAGTGAAAAAGATGGAGCTTAGAGGTCGACACGTGTGTTTTATGGTGCTGATGGTTTAGAATCCAGAGACACCAAAGGACGATAAAATCTGCTGATACTTTTGGACCAGCTGGATTATTTTCACCAAATTATTCACCTGCCGCCCCTTTTATCACAAACCTTGAAGAGGGCTGCAGACTCACATTTACACTCAAGTGGACAAACACAGATTTGTGTCGACTCTGTAGGTGTCAGATTGACCCAGACAAAACATCGGACTGTGCTGGAGATTTAAGGCGATAATGATTCACCAAAAAGTGCAAATATTGGCCCGATATATCGGTCAGATCAACCTCCAACCAATGCTGATTCAAAACATCTCATAAAATTAAACTTGTATTTCTACAAGAGGTTCTGTAGTTACAAAATACATTTGGATAATTTTTTACCAGTTTTAAGGAAATAAAAGCTATTTTCAGTGTCATATTATTGGTTGATATCGGATATGGAACTGAAACAGCAGGATTGCACATCTCTAAAATATGATTTTTGTTTTGTACAGACAAGATTAAGTGTGTTTGGCTTTGTGATTTGTGCTATGGCCATGACAATAAAGAAAACTAAATGTGTCTGAAGTGCATCATACACAAAATGAAGAATCACAGTTTAGATGAGCTGCTGTGATTGGACCTGGGACACGGGGCACCAGAAAATCACTAACAAATGTTCCCGGTGAATCATTTAACACATTTTGCCATCAGTTTAAGAAACTGCACGGTCATTCTATTATTGCAGTCCATTCACTACAGTTCCCACAATCCTCTGCTGTTTGGATAACGCAGTTTTTCCACATTTTTCCCCGACCAAAACGAGCTAAAGTTACAGATAAAATTTAGGGTAGAGGAAAACAAAGATGTGGCTCTGGAGGACGGCGGTTCTGCTGAGGGCAGGACACAGGCTGGTATTACACTAAATATAACTGTGGGCAACTCAACCCGAAATCTCTACTTTTGACATGTAGTTTTTATTATAGTTTTTGAGTTTGAACAGTGTGTTTAACTTAAAGGGCCCGAAATGTCACTATTTATATGTTATAATGTTGTGTCCTCATCACACACACCTGCTGTTGTTTTGTTTCATTCACAGTTTTTCTCTCACACAGAAAACACTCTATTCCACCTTGTGATGTCATGTGGTGATACAGGAAGTGCTCCACTGTGTTTTTAAACTCCACACAACTTCACTAGAATCATTTGGATCATTTCAGCTCTTGAATTGCAAATTTCTTTTGAACAAACGTCAAAAACCATCAGTGCATGGGCTTTTAAAATGAGAAATTAATAATAAATGTTACTCAAACACGTGTGAATTACACAAAACACAATCCAGGTGTTTTTAAGGTTTTATAAAATATCTTAAACCTTACAAGAGTCAATTTTGCGTAAAATAAGACCTTTAAATCATTTCACATCCACAATTAAATGATGAAAAATAAATGCTGCAGTGGCTCGTTCTGTAGATTTCTGCTGGAGTTGGCAACAAGCGTTAATTTTATGACAACAGAAGCTGCAGCGTCAGCTCCTGGGCTCACTCCAGCTCCAGTCGGTTTCTGTCTGCTATAATTTGAGCTGTTTTGTGTGTGATTTGGGTTAGTTTAATGACAGAGTGCAGCAGGTACAACTCCGGTAGGTGTTGATTAGCTGTAGGTATAAGGTAGAAAAGAAAAACATTAAAAAGTAATTAACATTTTCTTAGAACCTTGGTTGCCATTTTGGTTTTAATGCTACAGAAAAATATTGAGATAACGTTTGAGTTTCAACAAATAAATATAAGAATGAACCAATAATTAAATAAAATAAATAATAAAT
>KN509464.1:0-37148 GCA_000787155.1 Scartelaos histophorus
TAGATAGATAGATAGATAGATATTATAAGTGTTACATTGCTTTTTGAGGACATCCAGTAAATACTGTGCTTAGGTCGGCCACACCACAATCTTCTGTGTCACAACAGCAGCCAATATCACAGAAGTCAGGGGTCAAGTCGCACAAACAAACTGTAAGATTCACCATGGATTAGATTTTACAAGTTTCTTGTATCATTTAAGTTAAAGGTTATACCCTGTACGTCCAAAGGCAGGACAGTGGGAGCGTCAGTAACTATGGAGACTACGGTGGTCGTCGTGGTGGGCACAGTGCCGTTTTCAGCGGGACTGGATGTGACCTCTTCCGCGGTAACGTTGGTATCTGGAGCAGCGGTCTGAGAGCTAATGTTAAAAGAATCTGTGGATGTTTCTTGAGCCCAAGTGGCGCTAGAATAGAACACAATGAGGAAACCTACATAGGGAAATAATAGATAACCCATGATGATAGTAGAACATGTCCTGGCACGCACAGAAATGCGTCAAGAATTTAAGCGACAAGGTTGAAACATTTCTTAAGTAAAGCGATTAACATTCCACGGGCGTTATAATATTGTCTCAAGGAGCATCTCAAAAAAACATCAGAACATGCATGCTAAAATGGCTAACAGACGCGAGGTGCTGTTGCTAAGGAACGTGTCACGTTTACTTCCGGTTTTCTGAGCCTACCGTAAACCACGCAAAAACTACGCAGGAGCACACGTGGTCCAAGGGACTCTTCAGAAGTGGGATACTTCCACTCCATAACTTGAACAAAATGTCTAAAGGCCAAATGCTGAGAACTTTGATGAGCGAGTGCTTGACTGCGGCAGTTAATGAAGAGCAATGAACAGAGTGGAGTATGAAGAGCTACTGAGTCACTGCAATGAGGAAAACCAGAAGAAACTTTACCTCCTGGACTTTCTTCTGACTGTGCATCCCATGTCGTTGTCCACAGAGCTGTTGTTTTTGTCTAATCCTAAAATCATTTTAGAGCAGAAAACCTATGTGAGTCCCCCGTTGATTAAAGATGAGTCAGGGGAACAGTGTCAAGCAAAAGCCAGATGCTTTTGTCTTACTTAAGTCAAATGTCTCCGTGAAGAACCAAGAGCAGATGATGGTCGGGACTCTAGAGGAGACATCAGCTTTGATCTATAAGGACAAACTGAGAAGAATAACTCTTACGACAGTGATGAATACAGGCAACCTCAGTCCAACCTTTCAAACAGATCAGAGATAATCACTACAACCAAGTTAGTTAATATTCATTGGATTTATATAGCGCCTTTCAAGATAGTCTACCCAAAGCGATTTACAGAGCAATATTCACTCTAGTCCACAGTCAGTGGTGGCAAGATACTATAGAAGCTCCCGTAGTCCGGGGCAGACTAACTCAAACAAGGCCGCGAATCTGCGGCATCGATCTTCGACCATCACCATCATTCACACACTCCACCTACTTACTAAGGCAGTGTAGGTTAAGTGCCTTGCCTAAGGACACAAACACAGTTTTTGACACTGGCAGAGCCACTGTTGCACCTGATTTCCAATCCAACGCAGTGGCGGCTAGAAGGCGAAAAAGTACGAGTTCCACTAGGTTTTGATTCATATTTTATATAATTACATACATTTTCATAGCATGAGGTCGTTTATCTAATTTAAATAATAATAACCGCTAATATCTTAGTTTAGTTTAGTTTAGTTTAGTTTAGTTTAGTTTAGTTTAGTTTAGTTTAGTTTAGTTTAGTTTAGTTTAGTTTAGTTTAGTTTAGTTTAGTTTAGTTTAGTTTAGTTTAGTTTAGTTTAGTTTAGTTTAGTTTAGTTTAGTTTAGTTTAGTTTAGTTTAGTTTAGTTTAGTTTAGTTTAGTTTAGTTTAGTTTAGTTTAGTTTAGTTTAGTTTAGTTTAGTTTAGTTTAGTTTAGTTTAGTTTAGTTTAGTTTAGTTTAGTTTAGTTTAGTTTAGTTTAGTTTAGTTTAGTTTAGTTTAGTTTAGTTTAGTTTAGTTTAGTTTAGTTTAGTTTAGTTTAGTTTAGTTTATTTATTTAATGAGACAGGGACAGTGCACAATCTACATTAACCTAAACAGGAGAGACGCTTGTACCAGGTTGTAGCGCTAGTGCTAATTTTCACCTGTAGTCCCTGGGCAGGTTGATGTTATAGTTCATAAAATCAAACAAAGAAAGAAATTACAAAGAAAATGTCTGTATCCTCTTTCACACCCAGTTCTCTCAACACCTTAAAATCACCAGCTGTTTGTATTTATACAGTTGGTTGTGATCCTTCCCTCTTATTGTGTTAAAGCAGCTTCATGAGTTTGTTTTGTTTTGCTGATGTGACTGTTAGTGGTGGATCAGGTTCTCCTGTATGGAGCGCCGTTTGTAAAGCAGCTCATGCTGAAAAAACCTTAAACATTTTTGTGACATTTAGCTTCAAACAATGTTCAAAAAAACAGGTGTGACATTTTTTGTGACTTTTTTGTACATTTAAAGCGATATTTGTCAACTTGGAGAAAATGTAAATAGTTCAGTATAAATATTAAATATTACACCTAAATCTTAAAGCTAAATGTAAATGTGAAATCTTAATCTAAATGTTATATCTAAATCTAAATGTAAATATGAAATGTAAATAAATATGCAAATTTAAAATCTACCAAAATAAAAGCTCCAGAAGAAGTGAGAAGGGTTGCTTGCTTGCCCCATTCCCGTAGTGGCGAGAATAAAATAATAAATATATACAATATTTGCACAGTTTATAAATTCTTTATGAATATTTTGGGAAGTGATTTTGACACAGGTAGGCTATTATACGTATTTAGATTTTAATCTAATTATTTTTAGGCCGAAACATGCAGGCTTACAGAAATTATGTTTTCAACGTTTTCCCGCTTGCTGATCGCGCCACAACCAAGTAGGCATCAGCAACATCATCATCAAGCATTGTTTTTGCATACACACTCAGTCACTCTAGAATCATGTCCAACGAAGGCATAGCAGACACGATAAGCAGAGCCGTTTTAGCGGCACTTCAGAGTTTTTCATCGGGGACAGCTTCAGCCACCGCTACTGGCCCACCACAGCCCACCTCAGTAAGTTTGTTTTCCAAATCACGTAACATTTGGTTCTGGTCATGTCTAACTTAACTAAACTAGTGTTTGTTCGTTTAACAGCCTATGGAGAATGTGAGGTAATGTGAGCTACGTACGTTTACACATGTTTACATTGTTTAGTGTTTGTTTCCCTATATGGAGCAAACAATATTGCATCACTAGTGTGTGTGTAATGGAGGACAGAGTATGTCACAATGTGAAAGACATTTAACTTAATGTGAATAAGGTACTTTATAACAGCATAACATTCTCTTTGTTTCTACATTTCTTGTTTTTGTCCTTTGACACTCGCATACGTTTTTGGCTGCTGGGTGTATAAACATATATAGCAATATAAACAATATTGCTAATATTTTGGTTATGTCTCTTCGTGTAAATGTTGTATTTGGCTGTGCGTTGTGTTCTGATTGTGATAAACACAGTGCAAGCACTGGTAGTTGGTAGTATCATTTTTTTTTTATTTTTTATTATTGTATACAGGTATATACTATTATACCCCACAGGCTCTACTACCTGTATAATAATGAATGCCAGACGGTAATTTTGGTCACTATTGGCTGAACTATATCTTGAATGAATATAAATAATTGATCTTATCAGTCCCCTGTCCTATGCTGGCACTGTTTGATTATTGCAATCAGAACATAACACACTGTCTGTTTGCAATATTTGCAATATTTACCCAGCAAACAACAGTTAATGTGTCTGGGAAGGAAGTGTCTGGGGTGAAGGAAGTCTTGGAGTCCTTGCTTAGACTGCTGCCCCCATGACCTGGCTCCAGATAAGCGGAAGAAAATAGATGGATGGATGGACAACAGTTTTGTGTCTCTCCAAAGGAATTAATGGAGGATGCGAGGGCACGCCCCTCCATGCGGACAGATGTTGCTCCACCTTTACCAGTTTAGACAATCCGCAACACTGTTCACAAGGTCGAGGTCGATCTGGGCGGAAACTCTGCTTGGTCCTCATTTAAATTTTAGTTCGCACACACACCACTTTTCCTTGCACATAGAACATTTATCGAGCACATTTCACATCACAGTTTTGAATAGTAGTGTAAGAGTTGTGTAAGAGAAAAGTGGTACATGTGTGTAGTTTTTGAATGTGCATCTGCAAGACAAAAGTTATGCATATGCAAAGTAAAAGTAATATGAGTGAGCGTTAGAAGTGGATGTGCAAGACTTAAGTGCCGTGTGTGCAAAATAGAAGTAGTATGTGTGTGAGTTTTTCACATGGATGTGCAACACAAAAGTGGTGCCTGTGTGATGTAAATGTAGTTTGTGTGTTTTTGACAGACATAACAAAAATGGTTTATGTGCAAGCTATTCATTAGCATGCGCAAGAAAATGTGGTGTATGCACAACCTTTTCATGTGCATGGGCAAGGAAAAGTAGTACATGTGTAAGCATAAAGTGCATATGTGTGACCAGTCCTGATATATGGCCTATAGGGTGCCTCATATCTATCTGCTGTGCTGTTGACTCTGTCTGCTCTGGGCCCCTGCGGCTGGGTTGTGAAGTTTCTCCCCTGCAGAGAGCATATTGTGGAGGTTTAGGCGAAAGTAAGTAACCACCACTAGCCAGTCAGAAAAATAAGAGCTGTAGGATATACACCGCAGCCAGGTGCTCTTATTCCAAATGCTTCTATTAGTGCTTGGCTGAAGGGTTGTAAGTGTCAGTCAGTCCAGTAGATGGCGCCCTATCCGTGCCAGTTCAACCACACACACCCCGGAAGTAAAGCACAGCTCTCAGAGCTTGCTAGATCCATGTGAAAAACGCATGATGGCTGTCACTATGAAACTTTTGTTTAACACTTGCAGCCCTCCGAGAACGGAGCGAGGCGCACAGAAAGAATAAATAACTTACATTACTTCCATTTTATTTATTTCAGAATCTGAAAGATATTTTATTTTGAAAAATGACCCGATTCTCTGTTACATCCGTCTATGTCACTCTTAACGCAGGTCCAGGCTCTTCTCGGTCACCGCTAAAATAAAACCCAGGAGCAGCAAAATGAGTAAAAAACAAATGTCTTTGGAAAGTTTCTTTGCAAAGGGGAAAAGGCCCAGCCAGGAGACAGAAGAGGAGCCTACGACTTCCAAGAAAAAGAAAGCTACATTTAATAGACAATATCAGGAGTCCTACTTAAAATATTTATTTTATTTATATTTTTTATTTTTATGATTTATCCCAACCGGAGATTCCCACGCACCGAGCCCGCTCTGCATAAAATGCAGTGACCGGCTCTGAATGAGGAAATGAAGCCCTCAAAACTGCTTCGCCACTTGGAATGCAGATCATATCATATTATTTTGTTGTATTTATCCGCCACACCTTAAACGCCGGTCCCTGAAAATATTGGTCCGTATACGGTCCGTGGGGCAAAAAAGGTTAGGGACCGCTGGTATAGAGGATTTTCCATGGTACCCCTAATCCCAGTCATAAGACAGTTATGCTAGAAGCACAGAGAGTTTGACTGACGAGGTAGCCTCGTTATCTATTGACTGCATCTATGTTGATGGATTTTCATTCTTTTTGTTTTTAGTTACAAGGCTGCTGCATGTCTATAATGCTACCATTGCCAATTTGGAAAAAAGAAAAAGAAAACGTCCATGCAACCTTTGAATCAGGTTCAGAAAGTATTTCTGTTAATTAGTACTTTTGCCATGGTCATACTGTACATACTGTAAATATTAGTGGCTCAACACGCCCAGTCAGGTTTGTTCTGGTAGAGCGATGGAGCCAGACAGATTTTGGCTCCAGAATTGCTCCTGTACTCGTTAGGGCCTGGCTCCTCTGCATGCGTCAACGTTTACGTCAACGCGGCCTTAGTGTCATGAACTTCATTTGACCTGCGCTGAACCCTATGGGTGACGTCGTACTCGCTTAGTCCACTTCTTTTATACAGTCTATGGTCAAGCACAGTCATTCTTTATTGTACATCTATGAGCCAAGGCCTAAAAACGGTTCCTCGGAGGCACTGCTGTCAGTGGAGAGGTTAGGCTTTGTGGGAGATGGCTTGAAGGCTGAATCTTCTGAGATCTGACGACTTCAGGCTTTGAGAAGGAGGTTCGGCCACGGTTGTTCAGACAGTCTAGTTCAGCCACGCTTGAGTTGGTGATTAAAATAACCCTTCAATAATAACATGTATTACAAGTACTGTTACTTTAAAATAAAGCATTTAGATTAAATAAGGAACACGGCTTATCAATCTTTCAAGTGGTTAGAGTGCTGTAACTGCATTTGTTTTTAAACATATATTATTATATTTTACTCTTGGCCTTTTTTGACTGGTTTCTCCTCAGTACGTGTATCCCTCTTGGTCTTTAGCTACACATTTGTAGTGCATTTCCCAAAAGCTTACATTTTTTCACACCTCAAGTAAAATATGTTCAAATTTAAGGATGTTGTTTGTATTAGACTTTTTTACATTGGAAATGTTTAGGCTGAATGAAAGCATTGTTTCTATTGGATGAAAATTGGGTGTTGAACTCCAGGAATGTGTCCTGAAATTCCCTGGGGACAAAATGTTGATGGAGACTATACAAACAAAGCTGATATGTAAAGTTGGCCCTAGCTTTTCAGTAAAAGCATGTGGATAGTGCTTTGTTATAACTTGTCTTCTTGTTGTGGAATGCATGGCTGTAACTCAAATTACAAAGAAAACATTGGGTTAGGTCAGTAAAGAGGAAATCATACATGGGTTTACTCAAGCGTGTGCATTTTCCATAGTAATAAAACAACTAGAGAGAGGAAGACACAGGGCCTAACCCAGACAATATATCTGAATTAACCTGCATTACACTGGACAAGCTCTGTCTTTAATCTATAGCAATCAGAGCAAAGGTTATGGAGGAGTGACAGAAATGTGGGTCTGGCAAAGCAGGAGGAGGAGACTGCTACTATTAAAGCCACTCTCCACGTCTGTCACAGCATTGGCTCTCACCTGAAGGACTTTTTACTTATTTTGTTGAATTGTTGTGTTTTTGTTTTTGTTTTGTTTGTTTTTATATATTTTGTTGTCATGTCAGAGGAAGAAGAGTTGGACTACCGTACGGCCATTGAGAAAGCAGGGAAGCAGCTTTGGCGTTTTCCCTTGGTTGCTGTGAGGGGTGTTCCTCTCATGTGTCACATCGCAGACAATTTTGACAACATCTGGGCTTTCAACCCAGACCCTTCAGATCTCCTCATCGCTACATATCCAAAAGCAGGTGATCACACTTTTGTCTTTGACTTTAAGGTATGACTTGTCACTTATGTTGGTAGAAGTAATCTTAATTGCATCTTTTAACTTGCTGTTTAATCATTAGAGATTGGATGAATATATTTTACACCTGTTCTACGATTTAGATCACAAATGCATTTTGTATTTTATGTATTTATTTTGGCCAAGTAACCAATTTACATTCTTTTAAAACAGAACAAAGGAGAAATAGCAATAACAACAAAAATGCCCAAAAAGGTGTGGGAAGAAGAAAAATTGTTTAATCACATCCCCACTCTTCTAATTTAATATAATGAGCTTTCTTTGCATTCTTGTGACATTTTACATGAGACTATATGAACTATTTACAAGTGAGGATCATATTGCAATAATGCAAAAGGATAAAAGCAATAGTAACAGACAATAATGATAATGGACAGCACATACCAGCAATGTTAAAGAAACAACAAGCATAAACCAGCGCTACAGAAGGCAGTTTTGTTCTGATATTAAGACCCACTGTCTGTATACAATGACCAGATCATATGTTTATATAACAACTTGATTTTGTGGATACTTTGCATTGCTTGAGATGTGTTCAGGATTTTTACACCACATAGATACACAGAAACTTTTACAGGTAGTTTGAACATTGGGTAATTTGAAATTTCCATACTCTCTTATTGGGTAGTAAACTGTTGAATGCTCTAAATCAGCGGTCCCCAACCCCCGAGCCGCGGACCGGTACCGATCCGTGGGTCATTTGGTACCGGGCTGCACAGAAAAAATAAATAACTTACATTACTTTCGTTTTATTTATTTCAGAATCTGAAAGGTATTTCAATTTGAAAAATGACCCGATTCTCTGTTACATCCGTCTATGTCACTCTTGACGCAGGTCAAGGTTCTTCTCGGTCACCGCTAAAATAAAACCCAGGAGCAGCAAAATGAGTAAAAAACAAACGTCTTTGGAAAGTTTCTTTGCAAAGGGGAAAAGGCCGAGCCAGGAGACAGAAGAGGAGCCTAGGACTTCCAAGAAAAAAAGCTACATTTAATAGACAATATCAGGAGTCCTACCTAAAATATTTATTTTATTTTATTTATATTTTTTATTTTTATGATTTATCCCAACAGGAGATTCCCACGCACCGAGCCCGCTCTGCATAATATGCGGCGACCGGCTCTCGAATGAGGCTATGAAGCCTTCAAAACTGCTTCAGCACTTGGAATGCAGATCATACCATATTATTTTGTTGTATTTATCCGCCACACCTTAAACGCCGGTCCCTGAAAATATTGTCTGATATTAAACCGGTCCGTGGGGCAAAAAAGGTTGGGGACCGCTGCTCTAAATAAAATGACCAGACCATATTTTACAAGGTCAGGAATTGTACTTTGTAAAAGGGAAAGAAGAACAGCTTGGCTTGAATAAAAAGATAATGGGTGTGTTTTAAAAGTCCAACTATATGGATAATTTGCAAAGCTTTTTTTTGTAATATAGATTAACTGTATATTGGTAAATTAAAATGATGATAACCTAGTCCCAAATAAGGGAGAACTGATGAACAGTATAATGTATGAAGGGCATTTGGTCAAGGTATTATTTCACTTTGTTTACTGTAGCAAAACTTTTGGAAATTATTGTTTTTATATGTCTAATGTGGTCTTTCCATGATAATTTACTGTCTTTTATAACTTCCAGAAATTTGTTTTCATTGACATTTTCAATTTGGACACCTTCAATCATAATTGGTAACTGTAAATTTTGTGATGGCCAAACATCATTGTTTAGCTCCTTATTTACAGTACATGATTTTATTCTAATTGTGACTACTATAAAATATGTTGGTGTCGTCCGTTAAGACTATAGATTTTAGTGACTGAGATGCAGTAAATATATCAATCATGTCTACACTGAACAGTTTTGGTCTCGAAACAGGCCTTGGAGGAGACTACAAGCAATGCCAAGGTTTTTCGATGCATACTCATATTCATTTGAACATATTGCACCCTTTCTGTAAGATAACTTTTCAACCAGTTCTCAGCTACCCTTTAATATTATTTTATACAAGTTTATATATGTACAGGTATAATGTATGAATGTATGAATAGAACTGATTAGAAAAGCTCAGAAGCTATATCTGATATGAATGCTGGGGCTATGCTTGTATTACTTTGCTGGTGGAAAGTGTGTGAAAGGTTTAAAAACAAATAATGCTTTAGGGTGTTCAGTTCAGTTATCCAACTCCAGGAAGTCATGTAATAATTTAATAACCAGTTTGTTTGCTTGAACATTAGGAACAACATGGACTCAGGAAATAATTGATTTGCTTCAACACAACGGAAATGCCGAGGCGTGTAAGCGAGCCCCCACACCAATCCGCAGCCCCTTTCTCGAGATCGTCTCTCCCAAACCCATCCCCTCAGGCAAGTACACTACTAATGATTACACTCATAAAACCTTATTGTAAATACAGTTTGTATGTGCTTCCAAATAAAATCTGTAAATCATAAACTTGTAATCGTTTACTTTACGCACACACCACCTGATTTTGGTCCCCATTAATTGCGTAGCCAGATTTTACTGATAAATACCCACCCATGGACACACATACAACATGAAACCCCACCATTAAGAAAAGCAACAAAATTCATTGCATATCACTTTCTTATATCTGCAGTACTGTGTATAAATTATGTACATAAGTACTATTTTGTGGCTGGAATGCCCATTTACAATATGTCTCTAAATTGTATATAAATTCATATTAGTTAACTGGTTGTAGTGGTCCCAGACATATAGGCCTAAATATTCATGCCTTCAGTGTCTACAGTCCACATTGTCAATAATAATGTGGAGTAACTAAATGTTTTAACGTTACACCATTGTTTAAGGAGATGACCAACACATGTGGATATGAACTGGTTTTAAACTAAATTAACTTATTTGAAAACTAAGGCACTTAAGAATTACGGTATGCACTTTAATCACATATGCACTTTAACAATATAAGCACTTTTGACCCAGTGTGACTGTAACTGTTGTGTTTGTCTTGTCCTGTCCTCAATGTCAAGGGACTACAAATGTAAATTAGCTGTACGCTAACTTTGCATTTACACTTGAATTTTATCTTTTACTGGTGTTTATCAATGTACATTGTCCCTTTTTAAATAAATAAATAAGTTCATAATGTATTCTTTGCATCTGGTCCACATGAAATGCATGTCCGGTGAATGCTAATGTCATGGCCAGTCTACAGTCAGTTAATTATTCCTCATCTGTGTTGAAACACTGATTAAACGCAAACAAAATGTAGATATTATGGATAAACAGCATTTAGATTTTTTTGAATGTGTTCAGGTCTTGATCTTCTGAAAAAAATGGACCCCCCGAGAATGATAAAGACACATCTCCCTTTTCAGTTGGTACCACTTGGTTTCTGGGAAAACAAGTGCAAAGTGAGTTTTCATATCTTTTTTTTCATATCTTGACTTAAGTTTATTACCTACATACAGCTACTGCAGTACCTTTTTATGGTATTCTACTGTGCCCTGGTGACCCATGTGTCACTGTTGTTGTAAATCTTATTGTTGTATGATGAAGCTTATATGATGTATAGGTAATATACGTGGCACGCAATGCCAAAGACAACCTGGTGAGCTACTACCACTTTGACCGCATGAACCAAACCCAGCCAGAGCCGGGCCCCTGGGATAGCTACATCCTCAAGTTCATGCGAGGGGATGGTAAGTAGATTAGCACACATTCCTAAGGGTAATTTTACACACTAATCAAACTCTAGGGTTTACTCCAGGGAATATAAAGCTTTTTAAACTTCTTTTATGCTATTACTGTAAAATAGACAAAGCATATTGGGTTACCATTTACATTCAAGATGCATATATTCCCTTATAAATGTTGTGAATGATGATGTATGTAGAATCTAGAAGATCTATTTGACGGCTTAACTATTCATGCATTATTTGACATTTAAAACAAGGGCGTGTGGGAAAATAATCATAGTGAATATTTTATTTAAGTACGAATATCACAAAAGTAATCACCTTTGACGCTGCATATTGATTATATCTAGATGATTGTGCAACTATTTAGGTCAGGAGATGTGACATAACCTCCACATGTTTCAACTGATTGATTGATCAAATACATGTTATCAGTATGTTTAAACTTCTGAATACTGTCACATTTGAACAGTGGGATGGGGCCCCTGGTATGATCATGTGAAAGGCTACTGGGAAGAGAGAGAAAAGAGGAACATCTTGTATCTGTTTTATGAAGACCTGAAGGAGGTGAGCATGTGATACTCATGACCCGAAGTAAAACATTGCTTTAAAATGCAGATACTGAACTTATCTTTGTGCCCAGAATCCCAGACGGGAAGTGGAGCGCATCATGAAGTATTTAGAACTGTCTGTCTCTGATGATGTTATCAGTCAGATTGTGGAGCTGACGTCATTTAAAAATATGAAGGAAAACCCCATGTCCAACTACTCCTGTGTCCCTCCTCCTGTGTTTGACCACACTATCTCGCCGTTCATGAGAAAAGGTCAGCTCAATTTCAAGTTTAAACAGTCTATTAAAAGTAAAACAGAATTAAACATGACGGTCCTGGCAAATGATTTTGTGACTAATGTATTTTCTGCCGGAGAGACAATTAAATGTTTTAAAACATCATTTAACCTATGTTAGATTTAAGCTCACCTAAACATTGTAAAATGCAAGAAGAAAGACAAGAGATTAATCAGTTTTACTCGCGAGGAGAACGAACAGAGAGCGTCACTTCAGGTACAACCTCTATCCGTCCTGAAGCCCAATGCCGTCTCCTCACTTTTATTTAGAAAGGTCCCTAGTTACAATGGATGTTATCACCCTCAAAATTAGTGATAACATCATATATGATTATACATGGCACAGTTTAGTATGATTAATGTCTGGTTGCTGTCTTTGTACATCATCTGCTCTCAGGCTGCCGTTTCTCTCTGGCCTGAGAGAAGACGCCACATTATCTCTGGCCTGAGAAGACGCCACATTATCTTTGTTTTTGTTCCCAAAACAAGTGCAGGAACAAGTGACGAAACCAGAGAAGAACAAACTGTACACAGTTCAAACACAAATAGGTTATTAAGACACAGATATTTCTAACATATCATTAGAGTATAGATGGGATAAAATACACAATTATTCTAACAACCTATTTACTACAAACTTTTTTTTGTATTAGCTATGATGCCCCCTGATGGTGTAGCTTGTGCTTGCACAGGCCCCCGATGTAGTGTAGGTTTAAAAAGAAACAAGCACATGTGTGTTTGTGATGTAACTGGTATATTGTTTACAGGCGAAGTTGGTGATTGGAGAAACCACTTTACTCCTGAACAAGCAAAGATGTTTGATGAAGACTACAAAGAGAAAATGAAAGACGTGGACATACCATTCAGGGATTCAATTTAACAGTTAAAAAATGGTCTCTGAAGATTAAGAGTATATGCAGCAATCAAAGACAAATGAACTAGCCCCACCAACCTTGACCTAAAAATTTTAATTTGATCGTTTTCTATGATGTTCATGATGTGTTGAACAATATAATATATTATAATAGCTGTATAATAAAGATTTTTACACAAATGAGGGAAATTTGTAATCATCAATTTATTGCAGTAGATCACGTAAACAATATATAAGACCAAAAGTGTTGTGACTGAGTGTCCATTTGTGTCTTGAGACCTTCAAAAGAGTCCACTGACTGCATGGAGCCTATAGGGAGCGCTGGCAGCTGCAAGCATGAGCTTTTCTGCCCATATGAAGTCAACTCTACACCACGCCATACAGTGCCCAGCAAAAGCAAGAGCAACACAAACTAGAGTCGAAATAATGAGCTGGAAAGTCAATCATATGAAAATGGACATAGAACACAATAACACAACAGGTGAGAATATCCAAGTTTAACAAAAAAATCACCTTTAATACATAATTTACTTCTTAAAATCTTAAATATTTCAATAATTAACAGGGATATTTCCTCTTTATTCCTCCTTACACATAGATTTTTATAAATGTTTTTTGTTTGTTTTTTTTTTCTTATGTATTTCTCCCATCTCTTCCACAAGTTGAATGACTTAAGCTCCCAACTTCAGATGTGACCTCTTGTCTTGTGTCTGCATTGTCTTCTCCAACTGTTAAGATCCTTTTCTTCTTATTTAGCTTCTGTACCTGTATAGAAAAGGGATGTTAGATGATGAAAGAAGCAAGATGCCTTTTGTTGATTGTTATTACATAATCATGCTCATAAATTCTGAAGCCATAAACATATATATTGATTTTATTGTTTATGATTACAGAATTATAAAACCAAAAATCTTCTGAGGCGCGTTCTGTGACTAATTAAAAGGGCCATGACAGCTGAACACTATGTTGATCAAAAAGCAAAACTAAACACATTTACAACAGTTTCTATTGATAAAATGCAAATAAGCAATTTCCATAGCAACAGCAGCTCATAAAGTGACTGGCACTTTCTGAGGCATCACACATACAGCATTGGAAAGACTAATACTAATACTAATACTAATACTATACTATTTTGACAAAGAAACAATACAGGGGTATAGGGATCTCCTACTGCATCCACTAATTAAAGTTTGTTGTTTGTTGTAAATCATTTTGAATGTAAGTAGGAGATCTGGAGTCAAATAATATATTGGAAATCGAATATGCAGCAAAATGGGCACAAAGCGCTTCTGGTAGCATTAGGATACCTTTCTTTGGTTACAGGCTAAAGATGGTACGGTGACTGATTTAGTCTGGAAGGTGAAAGAGGTAGGTAAGTAAGTTAATGAGAAATACATGAGAAAGTGAGAGACATGAGAAACAAAAGGACAGTGAAAAATATGAATGTTTATAGATGAAAGTTGAATTAAGTTATGACATTAATATTAAAATGATGAATTGGATTAGAAGAGGTGAATGAATGTGTTGTGCCCTGTTGTGAATACTTACACTCAACGTAGTTACGGGCGACGAACTTCAGCACCTCATCAATGGCGATGACAGGGAAGGAAAGCTTCAGGACCATCATCCACTGTTCAACTGTCAGATGGGTAAGCTTGAAGATCATCTGTGGGGCAAATATGGATGAGCTGAAGCACCATTGTAACGCGGAGAAGAGTCCAATTGTGAAGAAAACAGAAAAAGACTTACGGGCAGAGGGTCAACATAGATGATGAGGAAGTGGAGGGACATGGAGAGGGTCATGGCAGAGAGCAGCCAGAAGTTGCTCCATGGGGGCATACGCACAAGAGACTGATTCTCAGACAAGCTGGACAAAAGTACAAAGGAGTGAGTAACTTCTATGTTATAGGTGTTTTCTGTAATTGTATGTGAAGCTGCACAGATAATAAACATGTTTATTCAATTCATTTTAGACACACCTGTTGAGGGCGTTGCACATCTCAATGGTGACCAGCACAGACAGGGCCATGGTCATGGGAGGAGAAGCCTCAAAGATCTCACAGTCCAGGCCAGCAAAGTCCTCATTCTCATCGTGGCACTGCATGAAGTGAGACTGGGGAAGAGAAATAGAACAAAGCAAATGACTTGTGTGTTTGAACAATGTGGGAATAGCCATCTCTGAGGAAGTCTACATACCAGCTGGTAGTAGGTGACACCGGGGCCAGTAGGGTCGTACAGGAACCACCAGGCAGCACCACCAACAGTAGCGGCACCGACGTATCCTGTAAGAAGGCACATAAGAACATCAATGCAGATAACGCTGTACACAAGTAATAAAGAAGTATGCCACACTTCTACGTACCACCAATAGCCATGTATCTGAAGAAGAGCCAGCCGGAGATCAGGGGCTCCTTGGGGGAACGAGGGGGTTTGCCCATGATGTCGAGATCAGGAGGATTGAAGCCCAAGGCGGTGGCGGGCAGACCATCAGTGACCAGGTTCACCCACAGCAGCTGCACAGGGATCAGAGCCTCAGGCAGACCCAGGGCAGCAGTCAGGAAGATACTGAGAAAGAAACACAATCAAAATGAATGACTCTGACCCGCTAGATTTAGGTGTAAGACTTTGTAGTCCTGAGTTCACCTACCAGACGACCTCACCAACGTTGGAGGAAATGAGGTAGCGGATGAACTGTTTCATGTTGTTGTAAATGGCTCTACCCTCCTCAACAGCAGCCACAATGGAAGAGAAGTTGTCGTCAGCCAGGACCATCTCAGAGGCAGACTTGGCAACGGCAGTGCCAGAGCCCATGGCGATGCCAATTTCAGCCTTCTTCAGGGCTGGGGCATCATTCACACCATCACCAGTCTGGACAGCAAAACAAGAGGTTTAGTATTTTCTGTCTACAACATGAGCATTTCCTGCATATGTGACAATCTTACCATGGCAGTAATGTCATCATAACCCTGCAGGAACTCAACGATCTTGGACTTGTGGGCAGGCTCAACACGGGCGAAGCAGCAGGCCCTGCGGACAGCCTCAGATTGTTCATGGAGGGGCAAGTCATCAAACTCACGTCCAGTGTAGGCCTTTCCATTGACATCCTCATCCTCTCCAAAGATGCCAATACGACGGCAGATAGCAATAGCAGTTCCCTTGTTGTCACCTGTTTAGAGCAGAGTTGGTCATGTCATGTGACAGATTTTATTCTTAGTTTTTCAAAGGAAGCACATTTACCAGTGATCATGATGACACGGATGCCAGCAGCTCTGCACAGTTCAATGGAGCCAGTCACCTCCTTACGTGGGGGATCCAGCATACCAACGCAGCCAACAAAGGTCAGGTCATTCTGAGGAGACAATGGTTATAAATTGAAACTGGACTGTTCATAATAAAAGTGCAGTTCATTCAGCTCTAGTTCTCACCTCATAATCGGCAAACTTGGTGGAGTCCTCAAGGTTCATCTCCTCAGGCTTCAGGGGGGAATCACGGGTAGCCAGGGCCAGGCAACGCAGAGTGTCGCGGCCGGTACCCCAGTCTCTGATGACGGACATGATCTTCTCCTTGATGGCATTGGTCAGAGGAACACGGGTGGTGCCAACACGCACATATGTGCACCTGTCAATCACTCCCTCTGGGGCACCCTGAAGAGTAGAAGAGGATGTCACTTCTGCACAGTATTAAATGCAAAATACAAATACTAATGTATTTGCCTTGACAAACATCTTGGCACCACCATCACCCTTGGTAGGTGTGCAGTACACAGACATGGATTTCCTGTCACGGGAGAACTCCAGGGTGAAGTTCTTCTTCATGAGCTGTTTGATCACCTGTTACAATGTGGACAGAACTGGTTAAGTCGTTGATGAATAAAGAATAATTACTTTTTCTTAATGAAGTATGTAACGTACAGCACAGCAAGCATTGGCCCTCTCAATTTTGGACAGGTTCTTGACATTGCTGTTGAAGACGTTCATCTTTTCAACCAGGCAGCACAGAGCGGTCTCAGTGGCCTCACCGACCTTCTCATAGATCTTCTTGGACTGGTAAATATAATAATAAAATAGTTTAGACACACATCTGTACACCTGCACAGAAACATTTGAATTAATGACAATTACTATTTTACCTCGTTGTAGTCGAGAGAGGAGTCGTTGCACAGAGCACAGATTGTAGCCAGCTCCACAAGTCCATCATATGCGCTGCAGTTGGTCTTAGCACCTCCCTGGGAACTGTTCAGATTTGCCAATTATTATTTTCTGTAGTGGTTGGTGAATGTGAAAAGTTTAATACTAATACTAATATCTGAAACATCAAAAATCAACTTACACCTCGCCCTCAGGGGTGTACTTGGAGCCAGAGATATCAAAGGCATCAAGGTCAACGTGGTCTCCGTCCACATTCTTGACGATGAACATCTTGGTCACACACATCTGGTTGGTGGTGAGGGTTCCAGTTTTGTCAGAGCAGATGACAGAGGTGCAGCCCAGGGTCTCCACAGAGGGCAGGCTTCTGACAATGGCATTCTTCTTGGCCATACGGCGGGTACCAAGAGCCAGGCAGGTGGTGATGACAGCGGGCAGACCTGCCAGACAGAGGGGGGATGTGCATGAGATGAAAGGCAGTGCACGCAGATATGTACAAGTGTACAGGGGTTTGCTGCTCACCCTCAGGGATAGCAGCCACAGCCAGAGCAACAGCGATCTTGAAATAGTAGACAGCACCACGGATCCAGGAGCCGCCGTGCACGGGGTCGTTGAAGTGTCCAATGTTGATGGCCCACACAGCTACACAGATCAGGGAGATAACCTTGGACAACTGCTCGCCAAACTCATCCAGCTTCTGCTGCAGAGGGGTCTTCTCAGGCTCAGTGGCAGCCATCTGGTCACGGATTTTACCAATTTCAGTGGTGACACCAGTAGCAACAGCCACGCCAATGGCCTTGCCAGCAGCAATGTTGGTGCCCTGTGAAAAATACAAGTAAAAAGTGAGAAGTGTGGTGGGACATTAGGAGAAACATATAGTGGTAAGTGCTGCTCACAGAGAAAAGCATGTTCTTCTTGTCCTGGTTGACAGCCCTGGGGTCGGGGACAGCCTCAGTGTGCTTGATCACACTGACAGACTCGCCTAGGAGCAGCAGAGGGAGCAAACTTAGTTAAATTGTTCAAAAGCCATGATCAAAAGCCAAACAGAAGAGGGAAGCTAGAGGCACATAAGTCCTGAATGCTCACCTGTAAGGATGGACTGATCGACGCGCAGGGTGGTGGACTTGATGGAAACAATTCTGATGTCAGCGGGGACTTTGTCACCAACTGCGGAAAAATAAATAATAGCATTGAACCTTTGTCTCTCTAAGAACTAACAACAAAACTTGTGGTGGGTTTAGTAACACCAGACACCCAGACACTGATCATCACCAGACAATAAATGGATTTGATAATACAGTGTTATGGAGTGGCACATTGCAGCTTGAATGACAGTGTGGCTCTGGTTTAGGAGGGGCATGCAGAGAGGACAGGTGTACTCTGACAAATGAAAACAAGTGGGCAGTGGTGGGGGCAAGGAGGTGCAGCAGGTGCTTGTGAGGCTGGGTATTTATACTCCTGATTCTGTTTTCCTTCAGTCAGCATGTTTTCACAGCAGTGCTATTCCATCCTCCCTTGCTCCCACTGCCTTAAAAAGACCCATGACTGACTTTGGGTTAGTAATTACTGTAGGATCATACAATATGTGATTTTGTGTTGTTATATAGCACTTTTATTCTGTTTTGCTCCCAAATAAAAGCCATATGGTCTCTTACCGGACACCTCCACAATGTCTCCGGGGACAATCTCTCTGGCCTTGATCCTCTGCACGCTCTTTCTGTCAGAACGATAAACTTTGCCCATCTCAGGCTCATACTCCTTAAGAGCCTCGATGGCACTCTCAGCATTACGCTCCTGAACATGGACAAAACCCAATGAATCATTAATTTACATCAAATTACAGTTTAATGTATATTAAAACTATATACATACATACATACATACATACATACAAGATTTGTATCTGCTATTAAATCTAGTTCTGTGGTAATCTCTGCTGTAAGTAGTAAACACTGACTGATATCACAGATATCACATATCAAACTGAGCTAACTAATGCAAATCAGGTTTCCGACGTGAAATTAAATACCGACTTGAAACACATGGCAAAGGTCATGGGTTTTATGTTGATTAAATGTTGCAATAGTGGGGAATTAATATTTATATTTTTTGTCTGTAGGCCTGTTTCACAATTTATTGAATGACTACAACTTTTATTTCTAGGTTAGAAGTGAGTTTATGTTATAAAGGCTATATTATATTTCTCTATGTTGTAAGACCAAGAGCTCACTATTTTGAGTCTTCTTGAGCAATCACTTTACTGGTTAAACTATGGCTGTAATTTATACTTGTTTCACTGATGCAATGGCTGTTTGCTCAAAGCTCATTCACTGACCTGCCACACTCCAACCACGGCATTAGCGATGAGGATAAGAAGGATGACAAAGGGTTCAACAAAGGCAGTGACGGTCTCCTCACCCTCCTCAAACCAGGCGAGAACCTGTGGTGATGATGAGAGGAAAACAGTAAGTCACTGACCACTACAGACACATTCAGAGGTATCTCAATTAGTGAATCTGTAAGTGAGTAATAATTGGTTACATAATTAAGAATCTGATCTCAGGCTCCCATAACTCCTTGCTCTTAAGGTGGAATCCCTCCGCTCTTCTTCTTAGGCCTGACCTTTCCCGAAGGATTCAGTTTCTCTCCTCAGCTTGGGCCTTTCTTAAAATAAACCTCAACCCCTCAGCCTCCCTGACCCCTTCTCTCACTTGCTCCTCAATATTTGCCTTCTAAGGCCATCGTGACAGCTGCCCAAACGGGTGAAAGCTGCCTGTTGGAATTAATACACCTCCTACAAGCCCAAGCAATCTGTTTTCTCCTCTCAACTTGTCATCTTCTCAAATACATAGAGGGTGGAGGAGTACAAGTTGTTTGGACAAAGTGACCAGGCTGAAGTGATTATTAGATTCATGTTCCAATAAGTGTATGCAGCAACTTGTTAACAGGTAGGTGCCAGAGAAAAAATGCTAAAACTCTGAAGTGTAGAGCTAAGGGCACTAAAAATACATATGCGCTCTACTTGCAAAACTACAGTAAATCAACCTGATAATGCTCCTATCATCCCACTAATCTCTCATGGGGAGGAACCATTAAAATACTTACAAAGGAGATGCAGGCGGCGAGCAGCAGGATTCTGACGAGCAAGTCTTCAAACTGCTCCACAATCAGTTCCCAGATGCTCTTACCTGTTCAATGACAAAAGAAAAACAACCATTAAAAAACATTAAACCATTAAACATTGACAAAGGCTGAAAAAATATGTTTAGGGGGAAATACCTCACCCATATAGATAGCCCAGTGAAGTGGCCAATATGTATTTCAGTTAGTCAGTTTGCTTTTCTTTTTTGACCAATGACTTTCTGGTTTTACGGTTTGCTTTTCTAACTTTCTGTTAGTTTGTGAAGCCTTGCAAGGCAATTGTGATTTTGGGCTCTCATAAAAATATGAAAAAAGTACTTACCCTCCTCAGCGGGCAGCTCTGGAGTTCACAAACGAGAAGAAAGCATGAAAAAAAGAAGAAATATTTGTATTAATTTTACTACTTAAACCATACTTTTTGTATTGTGTCTAAAATGTTCATGTTATAATGTATTGTTCCTGGTAGCATGGCATGTCCTACATCCCATAACAATAATATTAGAAACCTCCAGTGACTTAATCTCATAACAACTCATTAGAGGGCCATTCTGCACCAGCATATCTGTGTAAACAAATGACTGCTGGGAGGCCATGAAACAATGAAGTGTTAGCTAATAAGCCACTCCTATTGTTATTGATTAGCAATCATATTACACACCATTCAACAGTAAGCCTCCTCAGGACCTCCCCCTTTAACCCATCCTAAAATTACCCACCTCTCCTATTAGCGCCCGCCCCATATATCACCCAGGAAGCTTCTTGAGCCATCACCTGTCTCTCTCGGTCTCCAGCCATCTTCTTTAGCAATCTTTAAATAGCTCTTCAAAGCCCTCAAAGTCTCTGCTTCTCAATGTCTCTGCATTTCTACCAGCTGTTGCAACTCCTCTTTAAAAGCATTGCATTGCATTTAGCATCACAATCCAGTCTTTAACTCAAAGCAGTATCTCAGAAAGCTTCAGTGATGTTACCCCAAAGCGAGAGAACCAGAAATGATCATGGCCTTCAACAGCTAAAAACAAAACTTTGATTCATGTGTAATATTGTTTTCTGATAAATCTTAAAGATACTTTGCAGCCCCCACCCACTCCATGAGGCCCCAGCTCTTACCATTGAAGCCATACTTCTCCAGGTTCTTCTTGAACTGATCAGGAGTGAGACCAGTGTTTTCATTCACTCCAAAGTGGGCCAAGCATTCAGCTGGCACCTTGGTGTGTGCGTTCTCCATCCTTGTTGGATAGATTTGGGATGGGCCGTCTAACCGTGCCTATCCACGCTCTTCTATTTCTCTCTTGTTCTCTGCAATGTTCACCCTTTGCTCCACCACCCTCACCTGGAAGTGTGGCACTCTCTACTTGAGTGCTGGTCTGACAGAAAGAGCGAATAGGCACATGCACTGTCAGGGTTTTATACTGGCATTGGGCCTGGGATTGGTGGACACCCCGCAGACACACGCCTCCAAATTCCACTACGGGATACATAGCAGGGGGTCAAGGGTGGGGTCTTGAGGTGGAGCAATGGGGAGGTGAGACATTGGAGTTGGACAGGAACTAGGGGGGCACCAGGCTTGCATTTGGAAACAGGAGGTTACGCGCTGTAGTGGTGAGGGGAGCTGAGGAGAGGGGGGCTCGGGGGTCGTACCACGGATGAAAATGAAGGCTGTTTTTGGAACATGCATGGTCAGTGGAATAAGACGAAGGGAGAAGGTGAGAGAGTGGGACACAAGAACATCCAGAGCATGGAGGAGGGGGGCATGAGTGACGGCTCAACT
Source organism: Scartelaos histophorus (assembly GCA_000787155.1). NCBI lineage: Eukaryota > Metazoa > Chordata > Actinopteri > Gobiiformes > Gobiidae > Scartelaos > Scartelaos histophorus. Next base: position 21,827 of record KN509464.1, read on the forward strand.
GGTTTCTGCTGAAGAAGGTGGCTAGAGTAGAGAAAGAATGACAGTGAAGAAGAGAGACAGATTATTTTGAATGAAAAAGTAGCCTTTTATACACATTATAAACAATAATGCAGTCTATTAGTCAAAGCAAAACAACTTAATTGCTCTCACATGCCTGTCTCTTATAGCTGTGTGCAATAAATGTCAAAAAAGCAATCTGCCCAGATAAAGCAAATATAGAAAAGTAAAAAAAAGAACAGTAAAAACAAATTACAATAAAAAAGTCTAGGAGCCCTAGCCAAAGGACAGGAATGACAGACATCCAACCTGTCAGACTATCATACAAGAGCAGAGTAACCCCCACTGCAGATATGTCGGATCATGTTTTATTTCGCTTTTTTATGGGTAAGGGAAGAGGGAAGAGTGATATGCATGGGCTTAAGCACTGGGACAACAGGAGATCCAGGCGCACACAACCTATCTCTGAGACACAATGGCCTCTTGTGGTGAACAGGATTTAGAGCACAATGCTGTGTTATATTTTGGTTTTAGCAGGAAACCACAGCAGAAAATCATTTTTGATGAAACATTTCCTATAAAATATTTCAGACTTATTTGTAGTTCTTTTTTATTATGTATTTGTTTGTAGTTTTCTGGAGCTTGTTATTCTGTCCCATGACAAAGATGTGATGCCAACTAAAAGAGCAATACTACAGGCCCAATTTAAACCAGATGAAGAAAAACATTGACAAGATACAACCTTTGATTTACAGCTTATTTTAACAGCAGTAAAACAGTAACCTGCAGTAAACGGGCAGCAGGGTGGTGCAACCAACACTCTACAAAGGAATCCAAGTTGTTGAAGCTGATCAATAAGCTGACAGGTGGTCCTTTAGCTACAGTGGTCACACCTCACTGTCCTGACAGCTACTGCAACACTGACCCATTTACCCTCTGATATGTAGGGATCACAAGAAATGCCATTTCTAATTTCAATTCACAGGCTTCCTGTTTTGATCTTTGAGCTAATACCTAAATGCAAATAATTTGTCTACTGAAATGTTTAAACTGCTTGGGGCTGTACCTTAGGCTGTACGAATGTAGAATGTATGAGTATATTACAACTACATAGCTGATGATTTGCATCATTTTTGGCAAAATTTTGAAGAAATACTCTCCATTTACTTGGGCCTAGGCAATAAAAAGGTACAAATGCATTGAAAACATAGGCTACTGTAAATGTTATAGTATTAATGTAATGAAACAATATTATTACATGTTTTTGTTTAATTAGGCTACCAAATGAAAATATATTTATGAACAGCTGTAATCATAAAGTAATCTAGCTTTGTATTGTATTGTATTTTTTAAAATGTGTTTAGTTATTATATCAAGCCAAATCTGTGATATGGGTGAAAGGTGGCAGCTGATTTGTTGATGACAGAGCATATTCAGATCACTCACCAGGGATTGGAATAGCTCTATTTTTTTAGATATTTTATTGTGGCATAGTCCTGGGCTGCAAAGGTCAATTCTAGTGCACTGTTAAAGTAAAGATGCCCAAAATATGTAATGACAAAAAGTGTTCTTTATATTTTACTTGATCCAATTCTATTTAGCAATGCTTTGTTGTTCTTTTTATGTATGTATATATTTATAATGTTAAAGTTCCTAAAGAGGTTCTTGCACCTGTTTGGCTTAGGAAAACGTGACTACACTGGCCCCTGTTGCTCCACAATGTCTCCCGATTAGGAGTTTGCCTTGTGGAAGTTTTCACATTTCCAGTCAGCTGCTGCTAATAGCTGCCCAACCCTTTTCATTGATGGTGACAACACTTAACAATATCTGACAAAAACACTGATTTGTGCTGTAAAACTTAAATACAAATTATGTTATAAAAGAAATGGTAAATAGTGGAATGTATGTAAAGAAGACTGTAACAATATTGCTCTATCTAGAGCCTGGGCCTCTACAGTCTCATTTACAGTGCTAGCTGAGCACCACTGACTGTATCACTTCTTCTCCATCTCAGCTGTTGTACCTCAGAGATTTGGGGCTGTGATGGGGTCAGCCTGTCAGTCTCTCCCTCACTGCAGAGTACTGACATTTAACTCAATATCCCAGAAGGATAGAGTTACTCCTGTTACACTTGCATCTTTTGCTCCTATATATTGGTGAAGTTTCAGTAGCATGTGTCCGAGACTACTACAACTAAAGCCCTTGAAGAGGGGAGCCCCATCACCTCCAACCCCAGAGTGGCACTAACATGCCCCACCCTCGTACCAGACTCCCTCCTCAGCCTGCAAACCCAATCCCTGTTCCTAGCTCTGCTCAAGTGTTAAGTACCAAGGGGCTGCAGCTGTACGCACAGCTATCTTATGCAACTAAGTCAGTCTGCTGACTCGCACGGCACAAGCAAAGTGAGAGGGACAGGACAACATTTGTCACTAAAAGCTCAGGAGCCAGAAAAGACTTATTTAGTCTGAAACTCTGTATCCAAATGCTAATTATGTCACTAATAAGGTGACCAGACATTCAAATTAAAAACTGGGACACACCCAGGTAGGAATGGTTGGTTTGAATAAAATAGTGCAAACAGCACATTGCATTGTCCATTTTTGACTCACTTGTGTCAGTCAAAATCTGAGGAACTTCTGACAGTGCATTTTAGAAAATAATAAATAAATAAATACATAAATAAATACATAAATAAATAAAAAGGCAATATATTGCCCTTTATTGTTGGCAGGTATCAAATTGGTCAAAAATGAGGACAACTCGGACATTCCTCGTATAATACTGGGAGAAATCACTGATTTTATATAAATCTGCTGGGACAGGGGACACAGGGCTCAAAATGAAGACTGTCCTGTGTAAATAGGGATGTCTGGTCTCCCTAGTTATTAACAATTAAGCTTTTTACACAGAAAAATGTGCTAAACTCAGTAAGCTCTTAAAAATAAGTGTGGTGATCAATAAAGTTCATGGAATCACATAACTGTGGTATAATGCAATAAATGGTGCACAACAGACAATAGAGTACATGTAGAATTACTTTTAGCACTCACTGATGTGCTGTCTATAAGTCATTGGAAAATGCGAGATGACAAGACTGACAGTGAAGACATAATTATAGTGAGCAATAAGGTAGTGGATAAAGCAGGTCCACTGCTGGTGTTAGCGGGGTACTTGTTACAGTATTAGCTAATAGTAATAATAGAAGTGGCAGCTGAGTCTCTGAATCCAGAATTCCTCTTGGTCTATAAATAGAGCAGGTGACACTGTGCTGCAGGGTATGGCACCACGACAGCTTTGCAGCTTTTTAATTTCAGAATGCTGCTCCTGGGTTGAGGCTCATAGTGGGGTTTTCCTCTTCTTCACATCTATTGGATGGTGCATTTAACAGCATCGTGCCATTGGAAAAGGTGTGGACCAACAGGCCCAGGGTTTCCTGGTTGTTCACACCATTCTTAACACTTACACATTTAAGCCACAGGAGAGCCTCAGGAAAGTGAGCCGCTTGGTTAAATGTGGTGTTCCCAATACCTACAAAGAGTCATTCACTTGGCTGCATGTGCATATGACAGGGCAAATATGTGCTGCTAATAATCATCAAGAGGCCAAGAATTTTGCACTTGTGTCTTATATAATAAATGCGTCCATATTTAATTGGTTAAAATGCATGTTGCAGGTTAGACTACTCATTTCACTAACAGATAGCAGATCTGACATTTACAATTCCATATACCTACTACCTAACAAATGTAACATTAACAAGGGCCAAACGTTGTCTACATTGTACAATAGTGCAAACTAATAAATTATATTTTAAAATATATTTTGTTAAATCAAGGTCCAAATTGCTCAAAAATATGTTCCTTGTTCATGTCCCTTCATTTAAAAAGTAATTACGTTTTAGAGCTCACCACTTGTTCCTGTTGTCCACAAACTTAATATATGTAAAAGTATAATAAATATTTACAACAGGGACTTTTCCATCAAACCAAGTACTAATTAGAAAAATGTGAAAACCTGTCACATGCATTTTAAACACGCTCAATAATAAAATGCCACCAACAATAAAATGTTGTTTTATCCTTGACTAAACCTCAATTGTAATGTCTTCAACAAAACATCAAGGGCCACATATTTCTTTGGCAGGTTAATGTGTAATATTAAGTTTTCCTCACAATGAGTTTTTCCTTCCTATTTAAAGTGATGCAGAGTGTACTTGATACTTCAAGAACAAGGTCACATTGAGTTCTCAAGACACACCAGGCTACAGAAAATTTAGAAACTTAATCCTGAAGAAGCTCCATGTTGAGAATCTGAGACTCCAAGTGACAAATAGCGTTATGAGCAAAGTTGCTATTAAGATGACTGCGGGGCCTCACATAAAACAGAGCTGAAATCAAGCCATGTAATATGCTACATGTGACCTTCATCAGGGTGTAAAAAAAAAAATAAAAAATTAAAAAGACAAAAAATCAATATTCAATTGATAAATCGCAAATATCAATAAGGCTAACAGTGGGGCAGTGAAATGCCAACAGGGAGTAGTGTCATAGATATAGACGACAGGAAGATGAATGAATGTGAAGACCTGGAGAAATGCCGAAGAAAGAAACTGGATACTTTTTTGACAAATATAGAATAGACCACACCAAAGGGGGATCAATTTTACAGCTCGGCTTTTGTGAACACATATTGAATATTGTACATCGTGACCTAATTTTTTTTTTTACACACTACACGATGGAATTGGTTTAAACTATTTTGTGTTACATATTGCAGCCTGACCTGCCCCCTTCTCTAGTACTAGAGCGCTACAATTTAGTGGGAAAGGGGTCAGACGCCTATAAGAGCTCAACAGCACCTCCCAGTGGTTGACAAACACACATACAGGGTAGGCTACTTGTAATGCCAGGTTTTTATTTTACACCAAGTCTAGGTTAAATGAGAATCTATTTTTTTCATGTTTCAGTCTGCTTGCTTTTTATGTGGACTTTAACCAGGTACAGAGAAATTTTACATTCTACATAAATTTCACTCAGATTTCAAACAATGGAAAGTGAATTAAACTGTTCCCTCACTGAGACCAAGATTTCAATTGCAGTAACACCCAAAGACATGTTCCAGTCTTATACTTATTTTGAAATTTTCTGCTGAATTTGTTCAAACCATTCATTAAAAAAAATGTGTGCGTGTGTGTGTGTGTATATATATATATATACATATACACATACACACACAGACATGTGTGTGTGTGTGTGTGTGTGTGTGTGTGTGTTGTGTGTGTGTGTGTGTGTGTATATATATATATACACACACACACACACATGTCTGTGTGTGTATGTGTATATGTATATATATATATACACACACACACACACATGTGTGTGTGTGTGTGTGGGGAGGGGGGGGTGTATGTATATATTTACACATATACATACACAAATAGTAATAATTTATATTAGACATGGCGCCATTAGATTTACCCCCCAAAACTCTGCATAAATCTACAATCCCTTTTCTTCTTCCCATTGCTTTGTTTTTAGACCACAAAACATTGAAATTCCAAAGATTCATTTTCAATTCACAATATTTTGATAAAAAAGTACAAGACATCACTTGATTCTCGCTTTATTGGTCAACTTGATGAAAGACTACAAAACGAATTCACAAAAAATCTCTTTCAAGTAATCAAATCTGTACAAACCTAAACTGTATGTTTTTTTAAACAGCTCTGGCTCATATGAATCTGAAGTGTAGTGAACATGTGTGTGGGGGCACAGGTCTGTCCTCTGTGGGACAAGATTGGGCAAAAACTGAGCATGCCCCCAACGCACACATGCACACCCGTGTTAGAGATTTTACAGTACAGAGGACAGGGAAAACAAAAGACTTCCCCTCCTTTATTACACTCACGCATTCTGCAGGCAGATTTTCAATCTCCCAATGTTTCTCAAAGCCTGCCTTTCAGTCACAATTACTACACAGACGCATGTGGTTTCAGCCTTTCCACAGGAAGAGTGGTATAACGGGGAAAGTATAAATTCTCTAATGCTCTCACACAAAATGTACATGTGCACACATGATTTGTAAGCTCATTGGCAGACCACTGTTATCTGCACGCGCATACACTCACATTCAGACCACTTGTAACATTACATGTTTTAAGAAGTACAGATAAAAAAGGAAAAGCCCTGGGTATAGGTTTGATTTCTGGCTGTTTGGTGAAAAAAGGAGATAGAGGTAGAGAGGACAAGAGGGATGGGTCAAGGTTGAGGGCAAACTACTGGTGTCATTTCTTAGCTTTCCTTGGAGGAGTGACTGGGCGCCCAGAGCCCATGCCTCCACTGCTTCCATAGAACAGCTTTTTGTCTGCAGGTTTAAGAATCTGCAAGAAGAGGTGCAAAGCAAAAGTTTAGCCTCAAGAACATCTTTTAATCATGCAATGTCAAGAAATAAGGAACAGATTTGTGTTTACCTGAAATGAGCACATGAGTGTCTCATCTACACTCATCATGGCTCCTGCGTTGTCAAACTCTCCACAGTAATTTGGGGCAGAGAACAGTGTCACCAGTTGCCTCTTTGCAAAGAATTCATATCCGTCCTCAACAACCTGAAATGACACATTCTTAATATTTACTGTTCGCTATTCTTCATTTATCATTGACAACTGAGCTGTGAAATCATTAATTATATATTACATGACCATCACATTTAAAATAAAAGATCACTGCATGCCATCATAACTGTCAGTAGCATAGGCAGTTGAAGTGACAAAAGTGATACTTTGATACAGACACTATGATACCTGCCAGTATCATTTCGAGATAACTATTTCAGTAATACTTTATTTCCTGGAGAAACATTTACATCTAATATTTTGTAGCAGCCTGAAATTAAGTAAAATATTAATTAAAAAACAAATGTCTCAAACAACCTGCGTACCTGTTCATTAGTGAGATCCAACTGTGCTGAGGTGGAAAAAGTATTTTCAGATGTTCACTCAAAGATGCTACAGAAATATCTTATGAATATCCTGTGGATGCTGATCCTAGATATAGCTCGAGTGCTTATTAAAAACCTCAACCTCATTATTGATGGTACACAAAAGATGTATAGTGGTTTTACACTGAAGCCTATCTGCAATTGTCATATCCAAGTCCATCCTGGATTTACCTGATGAGCCCGGCAGATAAGGTCCATGTCGTGTTTGTGGAGGAACTTTGTGACAACGTCTGCTCCAAAAGTGAAGGACACACCACGGTCATTCTCGCCCCAGCCCAGCACATCTTTGTCTGGATCAGCCCAGAGCAGATCACACAGCAGACCCTGGTCAGGCACATCGGTGGGACGCATGACCCTCCGCACCTGCTCCATAGACTGAAGATCAGGGGACAGGCCTGCAGAAGATAGGATTTCAGAAGTTCAACATCAATATTTTGGGAGCATGTTTTCTAAGTTATATATTCCAAGTAATTTGAATATTGGAAATATTAGAATAATGACAACACTACTTCTAATGCCACTAACAAGATTCTTACAGCAGGGTAATCCCAAACCCTTTTTTAAATTAAATCACATACAAAAAATAAATAGCACAATGAACGAAAATATACAATTATGATTTTATTTTTTTTTAATCTGACAAACAGGGTGCACTTTTGACTAGAAGCCAAATGAGCCAGTGAATAAAATACCTCCATGGCAACAGAAGATCTTCTCATCAACAATGGCTGCTACAGGTAAACAGTTGAAGCAGTCAGTGAAGGTCTTCCACAGCTTTATGTTATACCGCCTTTTACCTGTCGAAGACAACATGCTTTGTCACGGTCTTATCTCAAAACCATAAAAACTTCAGCTGCTGGCTCAACAAGTAACACTTTACATAACATGGTTCTTGAAATAGCTTGGAAAGGCACAACACCACGTACTGTCTGATCACACTTGTTAGCCTCCAGCCCAATTTGCTGATTTACAGTTAAGCACTATTGTAGGCACTATAGCTTTCCTCACCACTGGGCATTAGGTTACTCAACAGCTGATCGTTGAGTGCTTTCATTTAGGCAACAAAATTAACAACTCAAGGGTTAGGGTGTATTTAAGGCTGACAGTAGTGTTTGGTGGCATGCCTAGTAATTTTTGTCATCAGACATATCGTATTTGTTCACATCGTGTTTGTATTTGCCTTAAAAACTTACATTCATCATAGAAGCCATATATTCTGTTGATAGATGCACATTCATGGTTCCCTCTGAGCAGGAAAAAGTTCTCAGGGTATTTGATCTTGTAAGCCAACAACAGGCAGATGGTCTCCAGGGACTGCTTTCCTCTGTCTACATAGTCACCAAGGAACAGGTAGTTGCTCTCAGGTGGAAAGCCCCCATATTCAAAGAGCCTAAGCAGATCATAGTACTGCCCGTGAACATCACCTGTTGAAACAAACAGCATTAGAGACGCTTTACTTAGGTACCGGTGTGGTTGATAAATGATGCCAATATTGTGTATGTACACAACAATGGAAAAGGATGAAGATGGAGGCACAACATCAGCTGACAGGATGAAACTCACACAGTAGTAAAGTGTGTCAGGTGTAAGGTGTTTTGGTGAAGAAAAATACAACAACTTGTTCTCACCACATATCTTCAAAGGGGCCTCAAGTTCAAGCAGGATTGGCTGACTGAGGAAAATTTCTCTGGATTTGAGACACAGTCCTCGAATTTCATTTTCTGTCAACTGAACATTTTTTCCAGGTCTTGAGCCTTTAACTGAGGGGGAAAAAACAAAGGGTTAGTTCCAAAAAGCATTACATAAATACATTTTTGATGAATTACAGTCAACAGAATAAGTTAAAAAAGTAAGAATACGTGAAAAATAAAATTAAACGATTGAGGACATCTTAGCATTTTAATTCAAGTTTCACATATTACCGCATACCAGTTAAGATGACTTAAAGTGGGTGATCATGGGTTTTGGTGAGGTGCAGGGTTTATTGTTGATAGGAGTATTCCCTGTAGTCCGCTAGTGAAGTTAGCATAAAAGCCTGACGCTGCCTGGAAATGCTTACCTTCCAACAGACGCTGTATTATGGAGTCGATGTTTAGTTTATCAGCTTCTGCCATGCTATTGTTGCAATCGTTTTTACAAGATTTTTCAAGAATAAACTTAACTATTACGTTCCGTGGTGCCGTTCAACTAGTTAGTGCGTTAATCGGCTATCGATGGTCAGCTAACTAGCTAACCTTGGGACAAAAATGGCAACCTCAAAACTGAGGCTGGATGAAGGACTGCTAAATGTTTGTTGACTAACATGTACTTAAAAATGTTACTACTCGACTAGACCAATGCTGAAAGCTACAACTCTCGAAAAACAAACGATTTCTTGTACCAAATCGGTGTCTGCGTAGCAACTAGCACCACGCCATCGACAAAAAGAGCCTAGCTTCAACAACGGTTAGCGGCTGCGCTAACTCGTTTGCACGCTGCCATTGGCCGATTGTGTCGATAGGCGGGTTCCTGTCAGCATTATTCTCACCTCTGATTGGAGATTTTGAGCGCCTGTCAGGATTTGCTTTTCTCAAACGTAAATGTTGAATAACAGGATTTTATCTATATATTTTAATAATATGATATGTAGTCATGAATATTGTCTTATATAGCGCATAGTAGCTAAGTTATTTGTGTTTAAGGCGACGCATTTTCTAGTGTTTTATTCATTTTTATCTGGTGTTTGTTGCGCATTTGAGCTACTCCCCGGAAGTGACCAAACAAACTGAACCGTGGACGTTTTTGGTATGACGCAATGTCGTACAGGCTGGTAGCAGTGTGATTCATTCTGAAGTTTAAAGATGGCATTGCTATTTTGATAGTTTATTGAAATAACCATGGCAGATATCCGGATTTTCGCTGATCATTCTGATTTATGTTAGTTGCTGCAATAACATTCGACCATGAAGTTGATCCATAAAGACATTGAAAAAGATAATGCCGGGTGAGTGACTGTGTTGTGCCAATGCTAACTGGCTAAACAGCATGTCCCGTGTTGATAACTGTTTTGTGTCCATATGTGGATTTACAAGGCTTTGCGTTGATGTTAAAATGCCGTTAATGTAATACCTGTAGCAGCAGTAGAAGAGATTATTATGCAAGTAACGTTAGTATCTCTATGTACATTATCTGCTGCTCACGTTACAAACTATATTAAAAGATCGTGCTGGGTATTTGACTCATAGTATGCTCTTCCAGTCAGGTCACATTGGTGCCTGAGGAAGCTGAGGATATGTGGCACACTTACAACTTGTTACAAGTTGGTGACAGCTTGAGAGCATCCACTATCCGGTAACTACATTGTCACAAATGTTACCAGTCTGCTGCTTTTACTTAACAATTTCTTTCTTTCATATTTTTCAGAAAGGTTCAGACTGAGTCTACGACTGGCAGTGTGGGCAGTTCCAGAGTAAGAACCACTTTGACTTTATGTGTAGAGACAATTGACTTTGACTCTCAAGCCTGTCAGCTTCGAGTAAAAGGAACCAACTTAGAAGAAAATCAGTATGTCAAGGTGCAATATAAGGACTACAATTTTATTTCACTGTTACACAATGGCAAATTTAAAATTGTGTGTTTTGGCAATTTCTCTTGCTCTGTAGATGGGGGCTTACCACACAATTGAACTTGAGCTCAACAGGAAGTTCACGCTAGCTAAGAAAAATTGGGATAGTATTGATCTTGATCGAATTGGTAAATCATATTTTCATTCTTCTTGTATTGCAAGCTATCAACTATGCCTTTATTAACATCTTCCCTTTCCTGTAGATCAGGCTTGTGATGTGGCACAGAAGGCAGATGTGGCAGCTGTTGTGATGCAGGAGGGTCTTGCAAACCTTGTCTTGGTGACTCCGGCTATGACTCTGCTTAGAGCTAAAGTGGAGCTCAATATTCCACGCAAAAGGAGAGGCAGCTGCACTCAACATGAGAAGGTGTCCTGTTTTAAACAAAACTTTCTTTCAAACAGTTATAGTAAAATATTAACATGCTGTCATCTGTGTAGGCACTTGAGAGATTTTATGAAGCAGTGATGCAGGCAATTCTCCGCCACATCAATTTTGATGGTGATCTGTTATTTTATGGTCATTGGCCATTTTGGGTTCTCAGAATTTGATTATATTTTTAACTCCAAACAGTGGTGAAGTGCATCCTTGTGGGCAGTCCTGGGTTTGTGAAAGACCAATTTATCACATATCTCTTCAAAGAGGCAGTTCGACAAGACGTTAAAATTTTGCTTGAAAACAGGCCAAAATTCATGCTGGTCCATGCTTCATCAGGACACAAGTATTCTCTCAAAGGTATGAGCTGTTCTGAGATAAAAGAAACATATGTTTTATTATTTGCGCTTGTGCTAAATGCTCTGCTTATACCTAGAAATTCTTTCCGATCCTGCTGTAACTAGTAGACTGTCAGATACAAAGGTAATACAGAAAATACAGTCATTTATTTTTGTAAGTGAAGTGTATTTACTGATGTTAATGTCTCCTTACAGGCTGCTGGAGAAGTGAAGGCCCTGGAGGACTTCTACAAAATGCTTCAACATGAGCCAGACAGAGCATTTTATGGGTAAGTGGTAAGCTCAACAATAAAGTTTGGTCTTTTTCTAAAGCATCAATAAAATTGTCATCTTTGATGCTGATAGTGTGGCTCATGTTGAGAAAGCGGCTGACGCATTGGCAATAGATACCCTGTTGATAAGTGATAAGCTGTTCAGGTATGTAAAGAAGATCATTATTACATAATTTGCTAAAGTCCAAGTCTTCACTGTTTATTTTTATTTTGTTTTAAGATGGGTGTAAATTAGTTATTTTATTTATTTATTTTTTCATTCTTGAGCAGACATCAGGAGATTGCAACAAGGAGTCGTTATGTGCGACTAGTGGACAGTGTGAGGGACAACGGTGGAACTGTCAGGTAGTTGTAACTGAAAATTTGGAATTTGTTTGTGAAATTATTAGTGGTGGGCCGTTATCGGCGTTAAGGCGCTGCGATAAAGTGGGATTCTTATCGGGCGATATTAAAAGTATCGCCGTTAATCTATTCTCAAAAAAAAGTATGAATGGGCCTTGTTGGCTTTACTTTTTGAAAAGTTTACAAGGAATTTATTTTTAATAATATTTCATACACTTGTTACTTGTTTGAGAAAATTTTATTTGATTTGTAATGATTTTCTTTTGAAGTTAAAGCACATGTTTCCTACATATCCCATGTTATTTTTTCACTGGATTATCAAAACACTCCATCCATCTGCTCCTGGTTCGGCCCATCCATTAAATTTTAGAACTCGTCACCCCTGACATAGAGCCTGGCTCCAGATTCGCTCCTGTAACCGCTTCATTTGACGTCATAGCGTTAATCTAGATTAATCCAGATTAATTTTAAAATGGCAGTGAGATTAATCTAGATTTTTAAAAATTTATCTATGCCCACCATTAGAAATTATATATATTTTTTCTGACAGTGGGGATCAAAATCTGTTCAAGCTAAAACAAAGTCCATTTTTCTTTTTGAAATATTTAATTAACATGTAGATTGTTCATGTGACTGCAAAAAAATGTTTGTGTGTGTAATAATGTGTGTATTTGTGATCATGCAGATTATTTTCAAGCCTTCATGTGTCTGGTGAACGTAAGTAAAAATAATTTGCATTTTAAGATAAATTGTTATTCTTAAGCAACGTTTTTGTCCTAACTGTCCTAACTTCATCCTAACTGTGTTCACTTGCAGAACTGACTCAGTTGAGTGGAGTGGCAGCCATTTTGCGTTTTCCTATTGCAGATCTTTCTGAGCCTGAGGACGACAGCAGTTCTGATGATGCTTAGTGATGACAAAGAACAAAAACTAGAAGGGAGAGTACAGATAAGAAAAAAAATATAATGATTGATGTAGTTTGATGCAAAATGAAAAAAGAGAAATGGTATTTTTCACTCTGTCCCTGGCCTTAATACCACACCTTGTATTCATTTTTCATGCAGGTTTTGGTCTTGGTGTTATTCCAAAAAGACTTGCAGTCTAGATAAAACACGCTTCATTAAGTAAAAACAATGTAAATATACTGTACTGTTTGACTCTTAAACAATTAAATCACAAACGTTTTCAACCTGCTTTTTTATTCTTCTTTCAGTCTTAATGCTTAAGAAATAAATACAAGAAAATATATGAAATATAAAAATATATTTTAATAAATATCATATCTGATATAACATTTGAAAAGCTATTTTGGTCATGCACTTTTTCTGACTCAAAACTACTGCATTTGAATAAGCTAAGTCAAGTATTATCAGGATGTATTCAACTTCATTCCTCCCTAGTTCCCTGACAAAATACAGTCGCAGAAACCACTGTTACATTCATTGTCGTTTTCTATTTAAATAGCTTTATCATACATTGGTACAGTATGCACTTAAATTTTACTCAGTAGGACACTGGTAGCTCTTAATCCAGGCTAAATCTTCGAGTGTGCCCCAGTGAAGGTAGATGATAGAACATATGACCATGACGTGCATTATCTGGTGGCTGTTGCCCCAGTTATCAAAGAGGCCTGGGCTGAAGCGTTCTGGGATCTGAATAATATTGACCACACCGCCCAGCACAGCCAAGGAGTCCATGATCACAAAGAGGCGCATAGAGTTAGGGCTGCCCACGCCCCTGCCATACACCCGAAACAAGAAGAGGCCAAAGCGGAACAGGGCCTGCCATACAAAGGCCCTGAGGCGCAAGACGTTGGTGCGTGCAGTTGTGGCACAATAGATCCCATAAGCAGACAGTAAAATGTAGATCAAGAGGGCGGCTTGCTGCAGGCGTGGGTAGCACAGGAGAGTGATGTGGATGATGGGGAGTGCACCTAATGACCAAAAGAAATAAATACATTAGCAAGCACGTTGTGTTTAAGTATCTAGACCCTATAATGCATTTATTATGATCATATTTAATATGATGACAAATATATTTGAATTATGCATGCTGGCTACTCTGAAAAAAGAATCATGATCTGTGACAGTCCCCTCAGCTCTTTATTCATAAAAGTGGAACAAAACAATTCAGTTTATGCCTAGGCACATAATAACACTTTGTTGTACTTATTTTATGAAGCAACATCACTTACTTTCTAATTTACCATCTTGGTAAAGTTGTGTAAAGTCTTTACTTGTCAGGCAATTGTGCCATCCCTTTTTTATAATGATGTAGTGCAAGCTTGAGAATTATTTTTTTATTGAACTTTTGTATTCTTTCCATGTTTCAAGGTGATGTAACCCTCTTTACTATCCTTGCCCATAGCTTGCATCAAACAGACCTACCAAGTGTATTCACCAAGCAGACCCCAAACATGTCCAGGGAAAGAAGAGTGTCATACACCTGCTCTCCCCCAATGTGGTTCATGAACACATGGTACAGCACTGAGCCGATGGTGGGGCTGAGGCAGGCCAGATAATGAACCACACACAGCCAGGTGCAGTCCACCTCCATCCAGGGAATACTGAATGGCAGCAGCACCAAGAACAGGAAGAATGGGATACCTGTAAAAACAAATTATTTAAAGTAGGTGCAGGTGCCAAATGCTTACATCTCTCTCTTCCTCTTAGTAACAGTGTTGGCCTTAATCAACTTGTGCTAGAATGCATAATGGACTAATCACCTTTGTAAAGTTCAAGGCTGTGCAGGTTCCAAGTAGCACTTGTAACACATTGTCTGCTTATGAATGTCCACAAAATTTACCTGGGTGTGCATAAAAACCAACCTTTATATTGTTTAACTTTGTTGCATGGCCGGCATGTTAGCATGTAGATGAAAAGTGTCAGTGACGCTTGTTAAAGACCCAGCTAAAAGGGGGATATTTAGAGGAGGAGGATTCCCAGAGCAGATTACAGCTAATGCGCCATATCCTCATTATACTCTGGGGCAGGTATGCTGTTGGTAAGTGGCTAAGTGAGAGTCTTTTATGTTGTGAACTCTGTAGTGTTTTATCATAATTAGTAGGGCTGTAATAATATCCAAATGTCACAGCATGGTATTATCAGTGTTAACCCATGGGGTTGTTTACTACTGTGTGGGGAAGTAAACAGTAATATTTTTTTAGTATTTTTTTTCCCTCTGTAAGCTTTGAGCTGCTGTATATTGTGACACCAGTTACTATGTTATTATAGTGTTATACTTATAAGTTTATGCTGTATGTATATGTTTAGAAGCCATGTCATCATAAAAGTATTTGGAGTTAAAAAGGAGTGTATTTCACATACCATGGGTGTAAATGTTCCCCAGCTCATTGTGCATGTAGAAGAGGCTCCTG
>KN509464.1:37172-51087 GCA_000787155.1 Scartelaos histophorus
TGGACACTGGCCGATAACCTGTCAGCACAAACTTGTTGAACTGAAGATGAGTGGGAGTTTTTGCCAACTCCAAGAGCCGTGGTCCTTTGTAAAGCATGACTTTGTCCTCCCCCCTTCACAGTGACAAGTTGAGGTCCGTAAGATCACATCCTCCAAAAGGCCACACTCATGACTGTACATACAATCATGACTATTGCAGATTCCTGTATCATAGAGGCATCCCTGGACAGGTGTAGTTCAGAGTAGACCACCTCTGTTGAGCTGGCTAAGTGGCATGCTTTCAGAATGGCCAATCAGCACAGGGCTCTTACACTCAGGGATAATGCTGGGTAATCCTCACAAGCAGCCGCGTGCACATGTCATGACGTGCCATAACTGACCCTAACCCTTAACTTCATGGTCAAGTTTTAAGCATAGTGTTTATTTTTTTCTACTTATAAACACACAGAAAAAGCAACAGAAATAAGTGAACAATAGTTTTTCTGAACGAGGTGGGTGTTTATTTGCATCAATAACACTGTACAGTATTGCACAGAATGCCAGGGGGTTTTGAAATCTCACATGTAAAATAAATTATATTTGAACCTGTTGTATAAAACAATTGACCACAACTAACAAATATTTTCCATGTACACTGAAACATTAAGTGCAAGACAATAGAAACTTACAGAAATATACAGGAACTCTGAAAACAGACTTAAAATGTTTTGAACTTCTGATTTATACAAAACATGCTCAACACAATTTTTTTTTTTTTTTTTACAAAATTATGAACATGATATTTCAGACGTTAACCTGGAAAAAGAGAAAACATTTTAATACTACGATATGGTTATTTAAAGTGTTCAGTTCATAGCTTTGTACCCTTGTAACCACCATTTCCATTTGCATTTCCAAAAAAGCCATTCAGATCATATTTGCCGTCATTTCCTCCTGAAAGCAAAAAGAATGACTTGAGTTTCACATCGTTACCGGATATTACCAAATGTTTAGTCGTCTTTGGTGCATGCCTTGTGGGTGAAAATGCAGTTTGAGTTGCTGTTGAATGTGAATCTGTTGTGGCATTTGCTGTACATCGTCGGTTTGCTCTAGTCCCTGAGAGGCAACCGGGGACTCTGTGACAGGGGCAGAATCAACAGTGCCTTTAGCCCCTCCATAAGCAGTGACAGCAGCGTCTACAGGCAGGTAGGGCACAGCAGAGGGGTAGGGCACAGAGGGCTGAGGGGTGGGAGCAGCAGGGAACGCAACTACTATAGGCAGCAGAATAGAGCTTGTTAGTGCTTATGCAATAAAGCAGCTCATTTATATTGCAATTTATAGATTTTACCTTCTGGCTGCACTTGTCCACTAATGTAGCCCACATTATCTGAAAAAATAGTCCGTTAAACAATTGAACACTAATGTTTAGCAGTGACAGAATGTGTGCACCTACCAAATCTGTCCATGGGGGCCCCTTCCACTGCAGCAGCTGGGGTTGGGCTTTCTCCTTTTACTATAAAGATGAAGAAAAAAAAAACAAGATTAGGATTAAGTCCAGAGCTGTGTGCAATAAAAGCATTTGTATTTTCCAACCGTAGGACTTTGCACCCGTAGCTGATTCAAGAGGTAAGTCATAAGGTAGACTAGCTTCCTCTGTTTTAAAAATAAACTTGCAATTATTC
Source organism: Scartelaos histophorus (assembly GCA_000787155.1). NCBI lineage: Eukaryota > Metazoa > Chordata > Actinopteri > Gobiiformes > Gobiidae > Scartelaos > Scartelaos histophorus. The sequence goes on from KN509464.1 coordinate 38,834, forward strand.
TTCAATTTTATCTGACTAGACTTCAACAGGAGTAACATGGAAATACCTGATCTGACAGCAGATGTCTCAAGGGGCTGAGATTTATATACATTCTGGGACCCTTTAAAGAAATTAATGCAAATTATAACCAAAGAAATGATAATGACTTGCAATAAAAACTATTTTGTACCATATTTCTGCGTAGATTTTGCAGCACTTCCAGCTCCATAGGCTTGTGGTGTGTATGGTACCTGGCTGCCACCTAAATCTAAAATTAAAGCCATTTTTAACAGTTAAATTAGAATTTTGAACAGTGTATTATTACTATTGTAATGTTATTTACTGCCATATTGTCCGTTTGCCTTCCCACTCTGTCCCATAGCTGCAGTTTCGGGCTGATAGGCTGAGCCTGTCAATAGTCACACAGTTTACACAACTCTTCACCTGTTTATGCTAGACTATTTACTAGTAAAGTTTACTAGTTTATTTACCATGTTTGCTTGTAGATTTGGCTTTGGGATTCTGTCCAGCTGTCTGGATTTCATAAGGCATTCTGCCATAGCCTGTAGAGAAATATACCATGTCATACCATATGTCCTACATGAATATTAATGGAAGAGTAACCAAAGTATTGCATACCATATTTGCCTGGTGTGTTAGCACCATTGCCAAGACCCAGATGCTGTTGTCCAATGGGTGATCCTTTAAGACCAGAGAGGCATGTTACTTACTGTATAAACAAAAACAAATGCACACAATTTAAACTCACTAAATGCATTTACCATATTTTCCAGACTTTCCTCTGGTGGCTGGTCCATATGAGCCACCACCAACATTACCTATGGGCAGCAAAGCACACCGTCTGTCACACACTTTGTTTTTTACATTTAAAGGGATTTGCTTTAATTCAAACCATATTTTCCAGCTCCATTAGTGGCTGAAGGATTACCCATGAACTGCAAACCACCAATTCCTGAAAGAAATTATAAAAATTAGCCAATAGTTGAGTCATGGGGATCCACTACGGTTTTTAAAATCAGATTTAAAACTATCTGATCAACTTTAAAAGGACTCAAATAATGTTCAATACTTATGTCAACTCTCTTCCAGTTGATTTCCATAATCCATTTCAAGATAATAAAAAATTATATCAACCTAAATTTAGAACTATAGGGTGTCCCCCCAAAAAACTGACATTTCACAGGGCAATAATTTTAGGTGAAATTCTTGGTGAAATCACAAAATGTATAGAAACAGATTTTATATTTAATGTTCTATTTTTGTTCGGTTTTCAGGTTAAACCATGTCATTCACTCCCAAAGAGAAGTGATTTTGTGTCTTGGAATATGCTTGACAGTCACCCAGGACTGCGCAGTGTGCAGTGCAGTGCGCAGTGCAGTGCGCAGTGCAGTGCGCAGTGCAGTGCGCAGTGCAGTGCGCAGTGCAGTGCGCAGTGCAGTGCGCAGTGCAGTGTGCCGCCTTCAGAGAAAAATTTGGAAAAACTTCACCAACTGGCAAACAAAGTCGCATAATAAACTTATGATGTTCAACACCTAAACTGTTCAGTTTCATTGAGGTAGACTTGGTAGTTTAAGAGAATTGCTTTTAAAATTATGTCAAATTTTTTGAGACACCCTATACTATATTCATCTCAGTGCACTGCATTAGTGTAATTAGTGTATGGAATGGCTTAAAATATGCAATTGATGAATTAAAAAATATTTAATTAAAATTTGTAAAGATTTGGCTCCGCTTAAAATAATGAGGAAAATACCCGCAGGGGAGAGAAAGAGCACAGACCTCAGTGTCTGGGGAGGGGAGATGTACAGTCAGAGTGTGCTCGACCATTGTCTTGTCTGGATGAGTGTTTGAATGTATTTTGTCTGCATCTGTCATGCATTAGTATTGTAGTATTGCATTCATTAAGTGCTGTTCTATGATGAGTGGAAGGAGACTGGAAATGTGTAAGCTTTGCTTCCACCTCCTTTTCAAAGCATGCATGTATGCATTTGTGTCTGTCCTGTTATCTTGTTATGTAATGTGGTTTTAAAATATATTCGTACTATGGGATAATGCCAATTGTGATGAAACATTGATAATTTAGAATCATTTTTGATAGAATAGTGTACTCACCAAATTTGGGGTTTTGGGGTAAACCACCCATTCCTAAAATGGAAACAATATTTTAAATATTGCAGTAAATTATTCACCATAACTTTAGTAAGTACTTACCACCATATGCACCCCCTGCTTTTCCATAACCTGCTGCTTGGGGTTGAAATCTGTTTATTCCTGAAGGAAAAGCAATAACATTTCTCAATCACATTACACATTACAGATAATTAATTCAAATATATTATACAATCAATTCCACCAGGAACTGGCAAGTCTCTATTATATGGACTAGGTTTAGCAGCTATACCAGACTTGCCTTGAACAGAAGGAACACCTTGGCCTTGAAGACCTTTAAAGGAAAGAGTAATTTATTCATATTGCAACCTGCATACAATGAAAAACTTGAAACCTAAACTTACTTGCATAATCAGGCTGCACCCCACCAACATTTCCATTTCCATATCCTGAGGAAAAAATAACAAAGAATGAAATCAGTTATATATTGACCTGTCACAAGAGAATTGGGTAAAAACTCTTAATATTACCATATCCAACCCCAGGAGTTCCCTGACCATATCCTGGAAACATAATATCAATTTAGAACAATGTCATTTATTTACATACGATTGTTCAAGAAATAAATTACCAGGTTTCCCTCCATATGGATAACCAAGACCTGCAGGAACATTTATTAGTGTGTATGAATGCGTGTAGGTTTTTTAAAAATTATATTTATAGAGATAGAGAGAGATAGAGAGATAGAGAGACATAAATGTATATGTTTTTAAAATATAAATGATACCAGCTCCAAATCCATTGTTCTGTCCAGTACCAGCATAAGCCCTTGTACCCTGGCCTGTGGGGGGATGAAGAGAGACATGAAATAAAGAAATAAAGATCTAAAATGAAAACGTTTTGTTCACTCCACTCACTTGGCTTGGCTCCTCCATTTGAATAGCCTCCTGCAGCTCCTCCAAACCCTGTCAATAAAACAAAAATCACCGTGCGTTCTTAAAGTGTCATGCACAACATCATTGATGCCAACCATTTGTTTTGGAGCTGTATCCACTAGGACCAGTGACACCTGCTCCATAACCTACAGATGACACTTAGGCATTAATACTAATGCAGTTATAATGCATACGTCGAAACACCTTTGATGTACCTTTGGTGTGTGTTGAGGATCCGACTCCCGCATAAGCACCATATTCTGAGATTACAGAGAAAAAAACATTACTGATATTGTCATTATTTAGTTTTTAGTGCCTCCCATTTACCAGGTCTGGGTATTTTCATCCATTGTCCATTGGGAACACCTGAGGGCCCACAGTCTGACAAAAAACATCAACTATTAGCACAGTCTGTGGAACTCAGTTATAAAATATAATCCAGAGGTATACCAGGTTGCACTGCTCCTTGCCCTTTTGTTGCTATTCTTCCAGCTCCTGAAATTTAAAAACAAATTCAGAATTAAATGTTTAAAATTAAATGTTTAAAATACATGAGATGGCAAAATCAGTGGATTAAAAATCATACCATGCATAACATGCTTGATTAAGTGAACTCCAAGAGCATTGTAATTAAAAAACTGCTTTAATCTATAAATCAGCATTCTAGATTGCCTGCATCTGATCCATATCAAATTGCCAATTTTAATCTGCTCAACTCAGACAAAAAAACTCTCCTGAGACAGACAACCACATGCAACACAAAGGCAATACAAAATCACCACAACAAGACCCATAGAGACCTCAGTCTCATGTTATTATCAGGAGACAGATGTCTGCATGCACATCCAGCCTCAGAAGAAAACACGCCAAATCAAAATCCAGGTTTACCAGAAGACCCAGCACCCTTGAGCCCACTGCCACTGGGGGCAGCCTGAGGAGTCTGTTCTGTCTCCTCTGGGATGGTCCCGGACTGGACCTCAGGGCTCAGACCTACACCTGCAGCTGTCTCTGAGTCCAGGTCACCTTTAGTTTGCACTGACTTGGGACTTTCAGACTCCCCTCCGTCTGGGTTAAGCCCCAAAACAAAATCTGTCTCCACAACACTCTGCTCAGGCACTTCACTTCCCGTCACATAACCTAGAGGCCACACATTCAACAGTTTGACATGTGTTTGTTAAAAGCACTGACAGGATGTCCCACTGTTAGTATTCTGAATCACCAGTAATATGAACAGCCTAGTACTTGCCTTGTGAAAGCACAGCTGAAGGTTGGAGTGTGCCGCTGCTCTGGGTGACTGCAGCCCCAGGCCCAGATGCTTTGGAGTTCTTTCCCCCAGATCCCATGAGCACAGGGAGAGGTGTGGGGCCAGACTCCAGGCTGTACTGAGGCCCCAAAGCAGGCCCAGCTGTGGCCTGGGGGCTGAAGACCTTGCCCTGCAGCTTCTGGTACTGGTCTGGGGTCCCCATCCCCTGTACGGCCCCAGTGGACTCTGGGCCTACTGATAAACTGCCCTGAGGCAGGGACAGTTGAGGGACAAAGCCCTGAGGAGCATAACCCTGAGGTGGAGCATAACCCTGAGGTGGAGCATAACCCTGAGGTGGAGCAGCAGTCGGCTGAGCAGCAGAGAGAAGTCCCTTCAGGCCCTGTCCCCCAAGGGCACCTCCAGGCTTTGACTTTCCACTCGGTATGCCATATCCTGGCCACAGGGATTACAATTGTTCAGGTCATATAAAATAGTCTCCAGATTAAATGTGCAAATATTACCAGTATTCCCAGCTTCAGCCGGCTGTCCTGGAACCCCGTAACCTAAAACAGAGGAAGAAATGTTAACTACTTCAGTTTTTTCTGGATTCATATAAAATGTACCATTGAGTTTATTTTTGTAACCTTCAAGAGTAGCTCCATTGGCTCTTTGACCTAAAGAATAAATTATTATGGAACTTATGGAGTGTTTTGAAGAATAATGACAATACCAACACCAAGAATACCATTGTTTTTTGCTCCATTTCCTTTAATGGCACCCGCTCCAGCTGCAGCTGATCCATAGCCTGAAGAGAAATCCAAATATTTGTACAGTGTCTTCAAGAATCTCAGTGAGCCTCAGACTCTGGACTGACCTTTCGTCTGGTCTCCAAATGCTCTTGTCCCTGCTCCGTTTGTGTAGCCTGAAGATCAAAATTCACCATTAGAGTTTCATTTTAATTTTATAGTGGAAAATTAAATATAATACCTGGCTGAGGTTTCATGGATCCTGCTCCGTTTGTATAACCTGAAGATCAAAAATCACCATTAGACCCCTCATCAATCACATGTTAATTTTATTGTGGAAAATCAAATGTAATACCTGGTTGAGGTCTCATTGATCCTGCTCCATTCATATTATATCCTGTTAATTCCATATAATTGTAAATACCAGAGTATTCAGGTGCAATGTGAATTACATTAGACAATCAACACTGAGTGAAAACGCACCATTTGGTTTTGCTCCATAGCCATTACCACCATATCCTGGAAATGAATAGTAGATACATAGATTAAATCAAAGAAACAAGTGCTGTACCAGTTAAAAAGGACTAACCTGATTTTGCTGGTTTGTTGGCTCCGCCCATACCGTATCCACCTTAACATAAACCACACAACCCTGATGTGAATGATACAAGTCAATAAGAATCTGATGTTTCAACAAAAACCAACCATTTGACGTGCCTCCATTCACACTAGGACCTCGTGTTCCTGCAAATATTTACATTTCAAAAGTCAATCCTCTGTAGCTGCAGCATTTTATGAGATATTAGAATTAAGAATCAACCAAACAAATAAGTCTAACCGCCACCTTGTTTGGTTGATTGTCCATTTGCTCCACCAGGTACAGCACCATATCCTGATCATAACATTGAAAAAAGTGTCAAACTGCATCAGCACAAAGGTTTACACATTTTGCATATGAGAGCTGACCAGGCTTTAGTCCTTTCATTCCTCCATTTCCATAACGTGATCCCAAACCAAGACCAGCGCCAAAACCACCATTGGGCCTGTATCCTTCAGGAGAACACAGAGGCAAGAATATTGTGGTAAACGTAACTGAATTAATAAAACAACAAAACCAAAAAAACCGCACAACTCACCTCCCCTGTTCTTGGCTCCATATCCATTACTGCCATAGGCTAAGATCAAATGCACAGTTAATTATATTGTATTGTTTGGTAGTTGTCTATCGAGTGCCTCTATGTACCTGTGCCCTGATGTCCTGCCTGTGCTGGTCCCATCCCTGTAAAGGCTCCCATCCCAGTGCCTGAAGTGACAAAGCATCACTAGTAAAATAAACTAAAATAATATAGGCCTGATGATAGATTTGGTTTAATAACCTGCACCATATGGTGGCCTTCCATATCCCTTGACTGCTTTGGCTCCAGCTTGGCCTGAGACCCATAACCATAATCAAAAACAATTTTTATTTCAGTAAAGAGTCAGCTAACCAAAAGTGGCATAAAATATCTGATGATCAATTAAGTTAGGTATTTAAAAGTTTTACCACTGACTCCTGCCCCATTGGTGGGCTTATTGACGGGGCCACTTATGGCTTTCTGTCCTGGAACAACACGCAAACCATTTCATTCACAAATTGATTTTTTTTTGTTTTGTTATTTTTATCTCCTCTGACTATAATAAATTTTGACTAACAACAACAGAAAGCCTTTACCACTTTTTGTTCCATATCCATTCTGTGCTCCTTGATAAGCAGTGTTATCTGCAAACATATCAAAATGAGAAAATCATGAACAGTTGTTCAATGAAAAAAGTAATTTAAACCATACCATTTCCTTTATTTGCTTGTCCACCCTGTCCGAGGCGTGCCAGAGGATTGTAACCTACAAACATCAAAACACCTATAGAAATACATGTGAAATAAATGTAAATACTTGTCATTTGTTGCTGTGTTACCCTGTGGTTTGCCTAGTTGTCCATTAGAAGCACCACCTGCAACTCCATATCCTGAAAAGTAAAGCAATATAATTATTGAGCTGTATAGACCTCCTTAGGCCACTGATTTGATCATTGAGACAACCTTTCATGGCTCCACCTTGTGTTCTAGCAGCAGCACCATAACCTGCCATAAAAGTATGTTTAAGTTTTGCATAAAACTACATTTGTTTACATTTGTGCTTCTGTCATGTATGTTCATTAACATGCACTGTCCCAATCAAATAAACAAATAAACAAATAAAATAAGAAAGTTTTGACACATATGAAGATACAGACCATATTTCGCCCCATTTGTGCTTGAAATCCCAGTGGCTGCTCCTCCATAACCTGAAGATCACCCAGTGACAAATTCTTTATAAGTGATATTTTCATTTAGCCATGTTAGCATTATAACTGGCACATACTCACCCAGTCCTTTGGTTGGGTATCCCCCAAATCCATTTTGTGGACCCATCACTTGACCCACCCCTAGTGAAATAAAGAATGTAAAGGATTTATTATCAAGTCATCTACAGACAATATCAAAACAATCACATGGGGTTGATGTACCTTTTGATGGCATTGCGCCACCATTCTGTGGATACCTTCCTAAAAAGAGAAAATATCCATAATTAACCTCTGAATAACAATCACAATGTTTGATTGGAATAATGTTTACCATTATTCTGTGGCCCCTGTGGATTCACTCCAGACACTGCACCAAAACCTTAGATAAAACAAATCATTATATCTATTTTAATACACATTGTTTTCAATTTCTTATGTGAAAGTTCCTATGTGCTAACATTTTCAGGAAGCCCTGTGCTCCAAACAGTCAATGAAGAGTCTGTGCTGTAGTAGTAAAACCATTCAAACTCTCCTCACACTGAGCCGTTACATTTAGACTAGTGCTGCCACTCGGGCTCAGCTGCCTTTGATTTCCACAACTGAGGCTTCAGGTAAAGTGGGAAATATGAGTACTTCACATACACCCAGCAGCTCCATAACCAACGTTGCTAAGGTTTCAGTTTAACATCATCCTTTAAAATTCAGCAGGCAAGCCTGAGCATGTGAGCACCACCTTTCATTCAGGTTGAGAGTAAAACTGAACATTTCTCCATCACAGCCTTATAGTGTGTAGTGATCTGTCACCGTCCAGTGTCTACATCAGATACTATTAAACCATCACATTCACTTACTGCATTTTAATATCCAGATTATAAAAGCAATTTTAGATCTTTTAGGTTTTAAAATATTAAATTTAACTTCCAGCAGATATAGATTCTGATGTCTCTGCTTTACAATTTAAAAAAACAAACACCACCCCCTATACTCCACAACTCCAGTCCTCATAAATATGCAAGAAAAAGATCAAGTAAATTATGTACTTTAATTTTGGCACTTTATTTTTGCCCAGTGCAAACTTTAATTAGACCGATTAAAACAAAAAGCAGCACATCATTAACCACAAAATATCGGTGTTAGTTTCCTTAGTTAGTCCCTCCAGTCATATTTGTTTTATTCATTTCCTCTTAATATTCAATAATCTGTGAGGAAAACTTACCCCTTGTGTGCGATGTCTGCACCATCCAAAGAACTATCACACTCTGCAGCAGTCTATGTCCCCACATCATGGATCTAAAAATAAATTAAGAAAAGAAATTCAGTTTTGAACCATAAAAGAAGCATGCAGGATGAGTTAAAATATAATCTGGAGTGGGCAGAAGCCTGTGATGGTTGGTCCTTAATATACAGTGGCCTGTCCCCCTGCAGCAGAGAGGACGCCCAGGCCCAGCCCCTCAGTCGGGACCAGGTGAGCACACAAACTGAATAATGGGGCACTTAAGGACATTAACACATTGGAGAAAGTTAGAGAAGCAAAGAAAGAGGCTTCACCAATTTGGACAGTGAGTAATGAGATTTGGGTTAGTGAGAAACAAGCAGCAATAAATAGTTGCACATAAATGAGGCTTGTAGCAGTTAAGTCAGACAATCTATAAAATGCAACTTAACAGCCAAAACAAACTCATTAAAACATAATGGATCATTTCAATTAAGAAGCATTTCCTAATTGTAACCAATTTGAAGTTAAGAGCAACTGTGCAGGAAACTAAAGAAAAGTTGTCCTTAATTTACCAGTGTGTCCATCATCTTTGTCAATACACACAGGCCCACTGTTTACGGTGGGTAGTAGCCCTTTGAATTAAAAAAAAAAAAGAAAGTTTCCAAAAAGAGAACAAAATCTCACCTTTCATATAGATTCCTCACCCGAAGTCCAAATCCTCTTCTTATGGGGTCAAGGAGAGGTTAACGCCCCACATACTTCAGTCACTCCACACTGACAGGCAGTTCCACTATTTTAATGCAGGTCATTTCACTTTGAACAGTTAAAAGTGCTGAAGTCCTCATTAACCATGGACTATAAATCTAATGGAGAGATGTGGTGAGTCTGATCTGAGCTGTGTGTGCCAACTACAGGAGTGATGGGCGGGCTTTAAAAGTTGTTTCACTGATTTTACAGCTTATGTTTTAAATTCTGTGTGTAGGTCAAGTGTGTAATTCTGATTTGAGTATTTATAGACTTTTATTTATATTGCAAGTGCTCTACAATAGTGCAATTTAAATAAGCTGTTTCCAAATGAAATAAAAATATTTACAACTTAAACACTTAAGAGATTTCAAATTACACATTTAGTATCATTACAAAATGTACATATTATCCTTTTACAAAAACCCAAAACTTCATAGCTGTAATGTGTGGTCCTCAAACAATCATATGTTACAACACAATCCTCAATCTGGTCACCAAAGCCATTTACAATTTGAAGGTTCTGGTAGATAATAAATTTGAGGCATTTACATAAATGTTTAGTTAATTTAGCTAATTTACAATGGTTGGGCAGTACTAGCAAATCGCACCGTGTGCTCTCAGACTGCTTTTACAACTTATAAATCCAAATACTTGGTCAAGAAATCACATGCACTGCAAGTAACCTACTGGAGACACAAGAGAGGAAGGTAAAACAAAACATAAAATGGAAACAGTTAAAGTGATCAAAAGTGTAGGATTAAGGAACAGGGGACAAATCAAAAGGAAAAAAGATTAAGTTAATATGCATTAGAGCTTGTTACAGAGCATGTTAAATGTAATGATGACGCCCTGCTCAATAGTCCTCACCACAACCAGGGAAGCACATTATCCTTCACCTTAAGATGGAAGAGCCAAACATCCTGTGGCAGACCTGAACAATTTATAATAAACAAAAATCACTTTAGTTCTGGTTAATTCTGCACCATTTAGAGATAAGGATTTTAACACATTTGTTTTTCCCCCTCTTACTTACTCCATGTTACTTTTGAGCTGGTGCACTGTGCGCTTGTCCAGGTAACGGCAAAACAGTGTGAGTAAGTTTGAAGGCAGGAGCAGAGGCTCAACCAAAGAGCAGTGGGACAGCTGTCCGGCCACCTGGTATATTGTGTCAGTCCTAAACACAAATATATATCTCAGTCTCATGATTCAAACTAAACCAGAGATTATAATGAGTGCTCACCAAGCCTCAAAGTCACCAATACTTGGCTCAAGAGGAACACCTGAGGACAGCAACTTTTCCCCTTGTGATAGCAGCGCATACAGCAAGGACAAACCAAACTGAAGGTGGAGGACAAGTTTCCAAGCATTAGTGTCTCAGTTTTAAACCTTAAACTCGTGCAGTTAAAAAGCACAGACCTTGTTCTGACAGGCCAGAGCGAGACACTCGTATGCAGACATTGCCTCTGACGATGTCAGATCCCGGAGGACCCTGATCAACTGACTGAAGGTGAGGCCTCCAATCACATTTCGAAGGGGAGGGTAGAGCACTGGGAGAGACTAACCAAGAGGTTATTGTAAATAACCCATACAAAGGATTTAAACAGGCTTAATGGGCTCTGTGCACAACTTAAACTTGTCAGTAAAACATAATCGGCCTTACCTCTTCAGGATCTCTGTTCATTAAAGTAGGCAGGTTACGTGTCACAATCCGCAGGACTTTTAATGAAGACTCATGCTTTACGAATGGTAAAAGGCGAGCGATTAGCTTCTTTCCCTTTGAAATGAGCAGGAAAGGAAGAAATTCCCCTGTTGTGCTTCTGCAAGACGACATTTGGTTACACAGTTCATAAATGCCAAGTACAACTCAAGCCTTTTGTGCACCTGTGATTATGCCACTCACAGTGGGTCGTGGTGCTGCATCTGAAAGTAGATGTGGTCCACTTTCCTCTGTCTTTTCTCCATCAGTCGTCTCTCTTCAGTGTCAGACAGTACAGTGATCTTTGTCCTCTCTGTCTCCTCCACCTCCAGCAGAACTATAAACAGCTGTACAAATACAACTATCAATTGCGTAAATCCCATAAACCCCATCTACACTGTTCTCTTAATACCTTTTCTATTTTACTAAGAAGTTCAAGCCGCTGTTGCCTGATATCTTTATGTTCCTGTAATGTTTTTAAAAAAAGATGGAATTATTAAATTACCTATAGTATTTAAAATTTTACTACAAAATACCTCATGCTGGCCATGTGCTGGTACAGCGTGTACTGCACTAATGGCTCTGCGAGGAGAATAACATGTGGACACAGCCACTTGGCCCAAAGACCCTTCAATGTGCACTACTGTCAAAGAAACCCACAATGAAACAAGTCTCGTTTGACCCACAAACTAACAAAGTAAACTGCCTCAGAAAATTACCTGGTGTATATGCGTCAGTCTTTGTAATGTAAGGAGTGGTGAGTTTGGGAGGCTCCTTTTTCCCCCTGATACCCAGCTCCTCCTCTGCAAGTTTGGCTTCCAGCCGCCGATAATACTCCTTAAAAGCATTAATGATAAATGCTTTAAATACCTCTTTAAAAGTTGTACTGTGGCGTAAAAAGTTATGTTGTACTTGGTAGTAGTAATCCTCCAGATAGGGATTTTCACTCTGCAGCTGTATCATCTGCAGTCGAGTGATCCACTCCTTTTCTTTTGTAGTCATTAGATTACACCATGGGTCCCAGCCTTCTGATTTTCTGACAGACACACAGTGACCTTCTATATACAGTCACACACAATATAAAAAGATACATAAGATGATGACACTAACCTCTGGAACATACGCTGCTTTTGAACCAATTGCCGTTTATGGTGAGGATGAAGCTGGGTCACAGGATCAGAGTACCTTTTAAGAAATTACAATAAGATTTTTTAAAAGTAAAATTTAAGAATAAATATGA
>KN509464.1:51139-78156 GCA_000787155.1 Scartelaos histophorus
CTGGGTTCGATGACGGACTGTAAAGTGGGGAGGGTCTTGGTGAATTTGCTCCGAAGCGAAGCTGCATCATCTTTGGAGTAGAGGGACATGGATGGTTTAAAGGAAACATCAAACGATTTGTCTGGGTCAACAGAATGTGAGGTTAAAATGTGTTTATTTTGATACAAGACAATGTCATTTTAATATGCACAACACCTGCTTGAAATGTTGTCTTGGGGTCAGAGGCTGGTGTGGAAACATGGGTGATCCTGGCAACATGGGAGGAGGAATCTGCAAGACAAAAGTAGAACTCATGTGTTAATATCACTTTTAAATACATATTATCAGTGCAAATGCTAACCTGAGATGGGCCTCTTTGGGTGAACTGTCTTCTCGCATAGGATCCCCTGGGCTCCACACTGCTGCCCCTGAAGAACGGGACTGCAGGAGGCAGGTCCATAAAGTCAGCATTCAGATTTTGACCCCTGCCTCTGCGACCATTTATCACACACACTATTGCACTGTCCTAAAGAAAACTAGTGTTAAAACAAGTATACGATCACGTGATATGGTTCAAAACTCATTACGACCTCTAGTATTGACTGTGTCTTCTTGTAATATGAACCCATCCACTGAAAGATTAAAAGGCAATTAGCAAAAACAAAAAAAACAGGTCTCTAAAGTTTATGCTTACATTTTCTTCAGCGGGTTTTTGATATAATGTACTTCCACAGTCCACAATAGCACTGTCCAAAGTCTACCAAGGCATCACCATGACAAAGATAAAACATAAGGATCAACACATCAACCATTAAGACTATGTGCAATAAGAGAAACCACCTTGATACTCGGCTTTCCCTCCACCATCCTCATCACAGCGGGGTCTTCAAACATCTGCCCCCTGCCCAAAGTGCCTTGGAGCCCCCTGCCCCGTCGTCCTGGAGGAGCCCAGGACACCTGCCTTCTCGGGGGGGAGCAGGGCAAAGATGGAGTTTTCATGTCCAGGGGAGGCGGAGGTGGCGTTGGCGGTGGAGGAGCAAACTGTAGCAGACTCGTGTCTTTGGTTTTACCCGTTGTGTCCATGTCTACAGAAGAAGACAAACGATTGACTCACTGCACAATCACTACAAGTGTCTGAAAAGAGGAACACACCCATCCCAAATGTCTCGTCGTTATAGATGTTGATCTCCTCGTCTTCTTCGGCCATGGCTTGGAGCTGACAGTCCATGTTGGGGTCTTCCTCAGGGTCACTCCATTCTCCTCCATTTTCAGGCCACACAGGCTGGGTTGGCTTGTCAGATTCCTGTGAATTCAAATGGAAATGTTTAATAGGTTTTGTTTAGTACAAGCGTTAAACACAAACGACAGCCTGTCCGGAAGTCTGGACATGTCATAATTTGTGACACAAACTATGATATCCACAACAGATACATTACTGAAAATGATCTATTGCATTTGCAGATCATTTGCAGACCATCTTACTTGTTGAGGTTCTATATCACTCATTGTGTAATACTTTGAGCGTTTAAACACGTGTATCCTTTGTCTTTCTCACTTTCTTTGGGGTCAAAAGGCGGTCGAGCTTAATCAGCTCATAATTGAACTCACCTGTGTCCGCCGAGGCTCGACACATAAATGCGCCGTCACGTATTACGTCAGGTAGACCGACACAATTATTTAAATCAATGAATAAATAAACAAATAAATAAATGCTCAAATAGGACCTGTTACAAGCTTTGCGCTAATCAGCGAACAGCGACCTCTAGTGACAAAATACTATAAATACTACGCTGTTGTGACAAAGTGCCAGAATCGAGAGAATCAAAAATGTAAAAATGTAAAAAGTACAAAATGTTTTCAAACATTGTAGTTATTACTGTAAATGCGACATATGTGCAAACTACAGAATGAACTAGATAGATAGAGTGTTTGTCTTTCTTTTATTATTTCTTTGGCATTGTTTTTGGTAAATTTGCACAACGGTAAAAGAATAAAATATCTGACATAACTTTGTCTAACGTAAAAACATACACCAATATTACAATGTACAAAAGCAAATGCAGTGACAGGATACATTTTTTTTGCAAATAAAGCACATATATTTAAAAAAGGGCAAATTATTTGGTACAAATGAAATTATTTTAAGCTTTGTTTTTTTTTTTTTTTGCATCATGTTTGGTATTTCTTTTAACACTTGCAGTCCTTTATTCATATATTAATAGGCAGTTTATATTTAGACACATGACTTCATCCGAAGAGTTTGATGAAGCAGGGATGGCAGTATGGTTTGCTTTCCTGCTCCTTAAAGCAGCCTTTACTCAGAGGTTTTAGGCAGAAGTGGCAGACGAGGTGATGAGGGTGAAACTTGGCCCCCATCGCAGTGACACAGCGTCCCAGGATGGGCTGCTGACACGCCTGGCACATACTCCCACGCGACTGATGATAGTGGGCTTCACAGAGAGGCTTCCCGTCATGTTCAAAAAAGCTCCCGTTCACAAAAGGGCTGTAGCATTCCTGAAAAAGAATTATAAAGAAAGTTGAACTCAATTCTGGAAAATTACATTTTTGTCAAAAACACCACTTTTTCATGGAATAAAATGAAACAAGAACATGGTAAATGATGAATAATTCTCTTAAAACGTGCCCAGTGAAAATTAGACTTCAAAATGTGACCAGCCAGGCATAAAAGAGCCTGCACTTACTCTACAAACAAAACACTGCGGGTGCCAGAGGGAGTTGAGGGCTGAGATGTAGTTTTCCAGGATGGGTTGGCTGCAGCCTTGACAGCGTGACGCAAACAGAGTCAGAAAGCACTGCTGGCAATACTGCTGGCCCTCACGGTCATGGAAACCTGCAAGAGTAAAAAACTGCATTAATGTTTGTTTGAATTGATCTTCTTTCCGCATAAATCTGTGGCTGGACTGCAGAGGTGCTAGAGTGCCCTGTTTGTTAGGTATGGACAACACTATGAGAGGTAATTAGTATGACATTATTTATATTACGGGTGTCAGTGAAGGAACTGCATGCAACCTGTGTTCTTACCGTAAAATATACTACAATCACAACTGTTATATAGAGCAAGTTTATCGCTCTATATGAAAAGGCCATGTTTCCAGTAAAAGTTCAGAACCTCCTGAAGTCATTCAGAAGCTGCACTAGCAATGATTCATGTTTAGCTGCTGGTGCCAGTGTTTAAGTAGTGAGGATTCAAATAAGAGAGAAGCATTTTAGGAACAAACCAAACTGATTTTAGCATGAAACTGAGGGCTTGCATGATGCTTACTCTGCTTTCTAATTGGATCATTTTCTTGAGAACCAAAATACCAAATCAAACATACACAATCATGTCCAGTGTTTTTGTGATGAAGAATAAATCAGCGTTTGAACTGCTGAATTGCGCTTAATAAAAGCTTCAGATGAACATCTTTACCTCATACTTGTGGTAAGCCATGCAGTTCCTTAAAAGCAGGTATGTTTTTCACATAATAAGAAAAATTAAATACCATTCCATGACTCTTTGTGCATTTGGTCAAAGTGATTTTAGACAGGATATGTGCCACCCATTACCTTCCTCTCCAAATGCACGACTGCACTTGACACAGCAGAAACACTCTGGATGCCAGTTCTTATCCAGGGCAGTGACCATTTTCTGAGAAAATACATACAAATTATTATTTGTTACAAGGCATCAAGGTGCCTTTACTGGTAGCTGTTCTTACATTTAAAATTGGCTTGTTGCACTGTGCACAGTGAGGTGAGAAGAGGGTGAAATAGTCTGATTCGCAGTATGGCCGGCCGTCCTTCTCAAAAAAATTGCGGCTCCCCAATTCAATCTCACATTCAGTGCAAACAAAGTGCTCTGGGTGCCACACTTTCCCCAGTGCTGTCACTACCTAGAAAGATGAATGAAATATGGAGTTTAGAAATAGATTCATGGTGTAATGACAATATAGATAATCAATAACTGTAAGTGAATGGCTTACTTGTCCCACTACTGGTTTCTGGCAGGCCGTGCATATCCCTTTGGAGGAGGTCTGAACTCCTTGTCTGGTGAGGTCTGACTGGAGGAGGCCGAGCATACTGTCCAAGGAGCCCCCTGATGACGCCTGAGGGGCAGCAGAGGCAGGTGGAGGGGACGGTGCAGTTACAGGGGTGACGGGAGCAACAGGCTGGAAAAATCATATCATATTATAAAGACACTGAGTAAAGGACTTGTTCATCATCCAGACCTTATCATGAACCAAACAGTGGTTCAGTAGTTGCATATACTTTTTATGATAAGGGAGAAAGTTTATTGAATATATTATGCCTAGATGACATCCTTTATTTCAACTATATGGGACAAAATGTAATTACAGTAGTAAATGAAAATGGATGACTTTGCTCCATGCTAGAAAAAATATTAGCAATCAATTAGCTATCAATCTTCATCTTTTTTTATCAGGGATGCACTGATCCAGCTTTTTCATTTCCAATACCGATTTTAATACTACAGCTTTACATATCTGCTGATATTCAATATCAAGCACAGAGAGAAGTTATACATTATGAGATTTCTGGGCCAAGTACAACCAGCATATAGTAGGGGTGTGCAAAAATATTGAAATATTGATATATTGTATTGTTTAATGTGATGATACAGTATCGCTATCATGAGCTAAATAAATGGAATAAATTAAATTAACTCAAATTAGACTTTCCATGGACCAAGTGACCCCCCCCGCCCAAAAAGTACATAGTACACCTTTAATTTAAATGTTGTTCCAATTGTATAGTGTGAATAAAATGCAGATAATCAAGAGAAGAAGACTTATAACTTACTGTGCTCTGAACTCTGAAGTCTGACAAAGAGGCCATAAGTTTGTCGAGTTCAAGTGTTGCTGATGTGGCTGAGGGCTTCGCAGTGCTGAAACAAGTAACACAAAATGCAATGTTACATTTGAACGTTAACAATTTTTTCTATTTCATACTATAAATAAAATGTAATTTTTTTGTCAGCAGTCAACTAACATTACATTAAAATACAAAAATAGGTCATTCAAATCTATTTACTTATTATAAAATAAATAGAATAAATATAATTATAAAATGCTTTAAATCCCCATCCACTGTGAATATGTTGGAATGATTAGTTACCTAATGGTCCTGTCTTTAGGTTTATCGTCTTTCTTAGGAGACGGGAACTGGGCCAGGATCTCATCTGGATGCAAGAATACAGTCATAAGAATAAAGTGTTCTCTTAAAACAAATGAAATGAAGAAATCTGCTTATAAACAGACCAGTGATATTGAACTGTGTGGCATTTAGCTCCTGCAGCAGATGATCCAGCTCACTCAGGCCCCCTCCCAACAGCGACGAGGAGGAGAAGGCCGGAGGGGGGTCCGCAGTACGAGGGGAGCGCGGTTTGTTCACTGTGCTGCAAGAAACATAAAGCACAGAACAATGGCAGCTATTATTGCATTATGTTTGTGCATGTGAATATATGTGATTAAGCATTGGGTTAAAATGACATAACATGTCCACTGCCTAAACAAGCGCTAAACGAAACAACCACAACAGGATTAAATGCTCCCTTTATTAGCCACATATTTCCTTGGTACATTTTTAGTACATATAAGCATAATTAGAGCAGGGTCTTTCTTTTCTCTTTCAAATCTCTTATATATTCAGCAAAAATCAGGCAATTCTAGATTTTAAGTGTTTAGATTTATTGTGTTCTAGTTCCATGACAATTATTACTTAGAATGACATAAAACTAAAGATGGATGTGAATCTCTATCATCGGAAAAAAAAAAGTTTTGCCAACAGTTACCTGTAGAGTTTATCTGGGTTTGAGTTTTGTGAAGACTTCATTGCAGCAGAAACTGTCTGAAAAAGTAATAAAAAGTTAACACTACATTACAATATTCAATGAGCATGTATGGGTGTCTGCAGCGTACCTGCTGAGGGGTGTAGGCAGGAGGTGGAGGTCGCACTTGGGCAGTGTCCTGGGATGTGGGATCAGTGTTCAGTGGAGGTTCAGACGTTAACAGGACCGGACAGCGCGCGAGAGGGGAGCTGGTGTTCTCCAAATCAGCGAGGAGGGCATCTGTATTATATTAGGAAGACACTGTGTTAATAAACAAGCTTCCTCATAATATTACAAAAGGAATATTTACATTGCAACAGGTTATGTTCATAATATCTTTCACATTTTCAAAGAATTTTGTGTTTATTAGAAGTTTCTAATAAAGTATCAAGAGTCAGATGAAATAAATTTGTCCTAACCGCATGAAAAAAATCAACCTTTCTTTGGTCAAAAATAAAAACAAGTTTGGTTAATTTTTAGAGTAACATATTATTACATCATTATAATGACAGCTGATTATAAAAAAAAATACGACTCTAGAATGCAAAGTCAAACTATAATGTTGACTGTTAGTGCTCATGATGATGAATATGGAAGGAGATTAAACTGATTTTTGGTAAAACTCACAAAATGATCAAATCATAATGATACACATCTGTGTGTCAGTCAAGTGTGTATAGATACTGGGATATGAAATATTTAAATTTAGATATACAGAGAAATGCCCAGAGAAAAAACTGGATGACAGATGAAAGGAAACAACATGTAGATCGGCATGCACAACAGTTACGTACCAAACACAACTATACGAGGACTGAGAGGGTAGTTAGGTTCAGGTTCCCCTATAGAAAGACACACCAATACAGCAGTAGAAGGTCAGCACACAGTAATAAGACAGACCATGATGTCAAATGCAGCCTTATCACACAGTTAGAAGTGAGCAGAGTGGTCAGCATATTCAAGATAACACAGACACAAGCACTGATGCAGTGTGACATGCCAGAGTGGAGCGGAAACAGAGGGAAAGGAGTGTTTGGGAAATGATATATAATCCTCCTACGCACTGAATTTGACTTGAAATGGAAGTTCTTCAGTGTTTGGCCTCTGGTGCTATATGACATCATTTGGAACTGACAGCTCGGCCTAAACCCCAAAATTATGATCATAAAATTTATGACAAAGAAGCTACTGTTTTGGATACATGGTATTATTCCAGTATTTTATTTTCACTTGTCTTATGTTTAGACTGAAAAACTCAGAATGAACCCTTGTATGTCTCTGGAGTGAGCAGACTGCTAGTAAAACTCTCCACTGTTCTCATTTAAGACCTGTTGGAAGTGAAATAAATGCCAGTACAAAGCTTGTTTTTAGTCAGTGGCTGTCTCTATGGTTTCTGTTTTTATATATTTTTGTTCTAGTAGAGCGCAGTTTGTGGCCAGACAACAACTTTGCATTTTCTCAACCTTATTTCATCCCTGCGGGTCTAACTGTCCCAGATGATTCACAGTTTAGGTACGGCCATGTGGTGCAAATACAATTTTGCACACTCTATTACACTAACAAGCCAGATTGCTCATATAAGGAGCTGAAGTTCTTTCAATGGGAATTCTGACCATATTTAGAGCGTCTTGTCAACTTGTTTGTCTTGGCCATATTTTCTCTCTACAAGTGGTTCCTCTGAAAGCAAAGCCAGAGCCAAATCCAATACATAAACTTACAACATACTCTGGGTAGCAGCACAAACTCTGTGTCCCAAACATGGCCAGGGTTGTCTGACTAGCCCTCATACAGTCACCCTGTAACTTTCACACAATCCTTTCCAGATGTGTCTTGGCAACATCTCACCATTCTTCACAGCGTTGCCTGCCTCAGCTAAACCTGTGTTCCTGGGCTCAGAACTGAACTTCGTGGAAGAACAAAATCCCACAAAAGCAAATGGGCAGTTCTGAGAAAAAAATAAAAATGTCCTATTTTCATTTGAACTCTGTGGCTTTTTGAAATAGCTGAGCGGTCTGGGCTATTTCAGGGCTTTTCCGACAATGCCTTTCCCATGGCTCTCCTTCTCACTGTGTCGAAAAAAGAAAACATTTAACACAATACCAGCAATTGATTCTGAACACAATCCTTTGATGTCCTTGAAATGGAAGACACCAAGTTAAGCATTAAGTAGGTATCTCAAACCCACTGTGGATGTACTAATCTAATTGACAAAGAATTTTTTGTATTTGCAGAACAAGCCTGACTCACAGGACAGCAACAAGACTAGTCACTGGAGGAGCTGTTCAACTCTGATCACTGCTTTGTCTTGTAATTTTATTTAGATAACCAAACTGGTCCATATGGTTTATTAGTTTGTTATACTGTATGTAGTTAACCTTTTATTAGGCATAACACAAACCAAGCGTGCAAATTAATATATGCAAGAGTCTTTGTAAAACATGCATACTGTAGCCTGTAATCTGACATGATCACTAAAGACTCCTACCGTATTTCCTCTGTTTGCGCACACACCGCCCCTTCCCTCAGATCCAGACTCAGATACAAGTCAGTCTACATCACCGCTTCACACGAAATTTCTTACCCAAATCCTCCATTGTGTGCGTTATCACTCCCTCCGTGTGCGGTACACCATTCAGTAAGTTGAAATGACGCCACACGCAGTCCTGGTACCGGGGGCTATTGTCTGCCTCGGATCCGAATAACTTCTGGCCCGTTATCCGCCACACCGAGGGAGGAGGAGTAAAGAGGCGAAGGGCGTCCCATCGTTTTTTCCTACACGAGTCTCTTCCTGTGTAATGCCCACTACCAGGAGAGGAGATCGCAGAAGGCGTAGTTAAATAAATGTGGTTACAAAGCCGCATTCCCCAGACACTTGACGTCATCCTTACATTCCTAGTCCATATTTGGGACGAAAAGTAAAGATTGAGTCACTGCGCGCGCGGCTGTGGACATAGATGCGCAACTGAGGGTTTGTCATCATTAAGAAGGCGGTTCATTCCCAAACATGAAAACTCCAGAGAGAGACAGCATGGTCATAGACTGTCCAACACAATAAAGTGTGAATAACTCATTTGACCAATGGGTAAAACTAGATATTTTAAATCTGATTTATTAAATTGATCCAAATGACCTATTGTAAATCAAATAAATAAAATCTTAACAATCAAACCAAAATATAGCCCAGAAATAAACCAGACAAAGATTAATTGAAGCCAGGATAAATTTAGATGAATTTTATTTACAAAAAGTAAAATTAAAAGAGGCTAAGCCAAATATTAAAACTAATCAACCCTAAAGAAACATACTAGGCAACAAATGGTGTGCAGTGGAGATGCTGACACAAAACAAATGGTAAAATAATGATTTTTTTTAATGCAAACCTAACATTTGAAAGCTCTTGTATGTGCTTTATGCAACAGATATCACAGCCTCTGTTGTCCAAGAGACCTACCTTTGGTCTCAGTGCATAAAAATACAACAAAGAACATTGAAATAACCCAGAAATACAATAAACACTTGAGTGTGATGCAAACAAGCCAATAGACCAATTTGCAATGGAAAACACAATAGTAGTAAGACAGAGAAAGTAAACAGCAAATACCTGTGTCTGGGAAAAAAGTATGATCAATTATGATTATGATTCATGCTGTTTGCTGACACTGGAGTTTTATCCATGCACGTTAGTTCAGAGCATTGTGACACTTCACCTTTCCAAAAATATTGACAATTAATTGTAATACGGTGCACACACATTCATTCTGCAATCTCTCAAAAAGTTATGACTCTGACTTTGGAACAGGTTTAGCTCTAAGTCTAAGTTCAGAACTTAATATAATGTGGAAACCAAAATGGATTTTTATCAAAGCAAATCTGTGAGGCATATTTTTGTAGTTTATGTTAGAAAAGGACTGTAGGGCCAAAACTCAAAGGTAACTTTGATGGACATAGTTACCTTTAGTTACTATATATCAATTCAATTTCAATCTCCTTGTTGTCACTTTTCCATTGAAGTAAATCCACAAACACAGCCCCCATTATGTTCCCTGTTGGTGCTGTCACTGCACTGCCTGCTCATTGGCGGTGCTACCAGAGTCCTGAGGCTTCATCACATCAGGGAGTTCAGGGGGGCTTGAGAAGGCCTCGATGTGCAGTGGCTCAAATATCTCATCTGGGATGGAAATGACAGTCATCAGTTTTAGCATACTGTAAAAATGCAGTAACCATCAACAGAATAATACTGGAGATTTTAACATACTATTTACTCGGAAGGCCAAACCAACAGTTGCTGGAGCCTGGGGTCTAGCAGTCTGGTTAGTGAAACCAGAGTCCCCCAAGGTTTTACTGTCTTCTAGCAATTGGTCATCCTGTAAAAAACACAAAATATAGAATGTCAAAGCAAAATATCAAGCCTGGGTTCTGCTTGAGGCTAATAAAAGGTGTGTAGTTTTAGTTTTAGTCCAAACTCAATGTTTATTAGCCATGAAGTTAGTTTTCAGTTTCATGGAGAGAGTTAACCTAAACTCTGAGTCAGTCGCCATAGCAACTCACTCTCTGAAACTAACCTGTACCAGAGCAGGTTTTATTCCTCTGACCCAGAGTTAACTTGTCTAGTTTAACTAGTCTGCTTGTGAAGAGCTCTGATTGGACAGATAACTTCCTCATTCACAGAAAAAGGAATGGTTAAAATTAAGTTTAATTATGTATATTTAACCTTAAAAACTTGCATTTATTTTTCACTTTCACATTTTACTTCACTTTCTAATTTGAAAACATAATTTACTACTTATCATATCTTGAATTTGTTGAAATAGATCATTAAATTGAGTTGTGATCTGAATAGTTGCCATACTATAATCACATTATCATGTACTCAAAATAATTATCAGACTTTTATGTGCAAATGATAGTGTGTAAAATTATTTTAAAGTTGTAAAATAGTACTTAATGAGATACACATGTTTGCGTTTTAATGCATCATACTAATAATTCTTTAAATTATGTTACTACTTAACATTCCATTTTAATGCCATTTTAATGCCACGCCTAAATTCAACCTGTCCACAGTCTCGTGACTTCCTGTTCCTCTAAGATGGATAAATAAATTACAAAAATAATTGATTTATCTACCCTCTGGTTTACAGTTGCCATGGTGAATCCTCTTTTCTGGGCTCCATTGACGGTGGCCTCTCTTCTTAGCCAAACACAAAGTGCCCACACTCTGAGTGGTCTAAACTCTACTCCAAGCCTGTATTGTGAACTGGGAGTGTTCTGAGTTGGCCCTGTCTGGGTAGGATAACTCCGAGTCAGTAATTAACCTCAGGGGGTTTGCAATAATTTTTCAAAATGATTTATCTTGCGATTATTATTGTTATTTTTAAAAAAAAAATTCTATTAATCAATTAGCTGTCTAGCGTGCAATAGGCCTGTGAATGAGATGTTCTTTTACTGAATTTGACCCAGAGCAATCTATGGTGCCGCTGGCATTCCGATTCTGAGTACATTTATAGACAAAACATTTTTTCCCCATGTAGTTATTGCTATCTACTGTCATCTCTACTATTTCTAAGTCATAAAACCTCTTCTCTCATCTTATGGCAGTTTTTGGAGTCTAGTGAATCTAGTCCAAATAACAATTACTACATTTTGATAACCAGCCATTGATCAACCAAATGAGTCTATGCGCATGCTGTAACAAAACAAACTCACTTTGTAGAGCTGCTGGTCTTCAGGAGATCTTTTAAGAATTCCTTCTACGATGCGCTTAAGCTCATAAACTGTTGTAGACTCTTTAGCATCTGTGAAGATTGTGGTCTTGTGATGTCGGATCATTAAAAAAACATCCTATTAAAAAGATGAAATACAAAGTTTTAATAAGAACAATATCAATATATAATAACAACAATATAATTTTAACAAACACTCAATATTTAAAACAGAAAAATATGTTGAGACATTTCATTGCAAACACTGTAATGGATATGTCAATAAGGTATGACTGTATGATTGCTGCACAATTATTATACACACGATTTGGTAGGTAAGTATAAAAAAACAAATGTAATTTTGTAGATGAAGGAAAAATTCGTGGACTTTACTGATAAAGATTTGAATGTGTCTTGATCTGAAACAATTATCATATAATTTGAATATATTACAATAACATAGTGAAAAAAGCATAACCATAACATTGTAACCAGTATGATCTCAAAGGTAGTGATCTTTAAGCGAAAAGGACATTGTCATTTCACTTATTTGATAAATAAATTCAGTAACATCATTAGTGCTATATCATAACCGGTGTTAGCCAAGATCCGCAACAACAACGCTAAGGTTACAGTTAAATTAGCCACATTAGCTACATTAGCTAGGGCTGGCTAAGAAACAAAAGCTCAGGAGGTATTGTACAATTTGCTGTATGACATTACAATTACGTTATATTTTGGGGGCATTAAGCTTAACCTATCGAAGAAGCGACCAAAAACACTGAATGTAAGAAAACCAAATCGTTACCATTTCAAGAGATCAGCTAGCTACCCGGTTAGGCCAGCCTTGTGTTGTGTAGCAGCAGACTGCACCACCAGCGGAAATTGCGCAATGATAGAGTATTGCCGCATTCACAAAAAAGGTACGCAACTCTACGTTAATTTTTCAGAATTTGGCGCCAGCTGGAGGATTCGTGTCAGACTGAGAAGAAGTGTTTTCCTGGTTTGTTTTGGTCTAGTCCTGGACCGTTCTTCTCGTGAGTACATTTCATTTTCGTAACGTTACGTGTGGGGGGTCTGAGCTAAGCTTTGGCGTTTTACTACCGCTGTCAGCTAGCGTTAAACTCTTATTTGACATTATATGGGCAAATGTAGCTTAAGGCATGTTGTTGTATTTTACGGGTTCCACCCTCACCTAACGTTAGTTAATCATTTCTGTGAGGGACATTTTACCTTTGAGAATTGTTCTCTAATGGCACAGGCGTTTATGTTGTTTGTAATTGCGTATAGTTTATATAGTATAGTTTATCATAAGTAGGTCGTGCCACTTATACCCCCGAGGCCAAGAGTAGGCTGCATTCTGAATATCTTAGAGCTACAAAACATCGACATATTTATAGTATGTTGTTAATAGTGCTATATTTTATTAACCAAATGTTTGTTCTGTCTGTATTGACTACCAACATGCACTCTCAGTACTTGCTAATAATTGTCTGTTTTTACTCTCTTATAGTACATTATACTATACAAGAAGAAGGGTCCTTGGACAATGTCAGTTGCAGTGGAGACTACTGTAGCTGGGTTGCCTCTCCCATCTCACTTCTCTCTCGCTGAGCAGTCCTTCTCTATTAAGAAACGATACCCTCCGTTTTCCTCATCTTCAACATCCACATCATCCTTCCCTTCTCCAGCACGACTCTCGCGGTCTGTGCCCCCCCTACCACCGTCCAAGGGATGGCCCCCTTTAAGCAGGCTATTTCCCCATCAGCCATCTCCATTCACACCTTTATCACAATCTCTGAACAAATCACCTCCACCCAGTTCTGTATATGATCCTAACAAACAACAGACTTATTTTAATCAATGTTTTACAAATTTGGGTTTGCTTGGAAGAGGTTCTTTTGGGGAAGTATTTAAGGTGAGTACATTTGTATTGCAAAATTATACACTGTATAAAAAGAGCAATTAGGACAATAGATATTTTGCATGTACACATTGCAATCATGCAGTGATTGTAATCTGCATATGCAAATTATTTTTTATAATTACTATACTATTATCTTTATCTCTGCTGTTGCCATTTTCACAAAGAAGGCTTATTTGTGTTCTAGGTACAAAGTAACAAAGATGGCCAAAAGTATGCAGTCAAACGCTCTGCACATCGCTTCAGAGGAAACAATGAACGGAGCCGAAGTTTAAGAGAAGCGAGAAATCATGAGCGCCTGTGTCCACACCCACACATCCTGAACTTTGTAGCGGCTTGGGAGGAGTGTGGTCGCCTTTACATCCAGACAGAGCTGTGTAACACAAGCTTGTTGCTCCATGCTGAGAACCAGCCTCCTGGTCCTGGTCAGTTATGAATTCAGCTAGGTATCATTAAGAAGTTGCTGATACGATATATACCTTGATACATAGGCTGTATACATATCTCAGTGCACTTTCAATTTGATACAATATATTTCACATCGATTTGATACAGTTCAATAAAAATAATGGGTAAATCATGCCTATGATACTAAAATACTTTGTTAAACCACTTCTTGTGCAAAGTTCATTCAGTTCCATTTTACTCATCAAAATAGTGAATATGCCAAATGTGTAGCATAAACAAATTTCTTTCCTCTATACAAACAACAAAACTTTAGCGCCGTAACGAAATAATTGAGTAAAATATACCAAAAAATACTCTTGGCAATATATCGATACAGCAGCCCACAATATTGATACTGTACCATCTAGGCAATATGATATATTGATATTGTCAATTCAATTTTTCAATTTTAAATTTTTTATTGAAATGCAGATGAGTCAGCAGCTTGGAATTACCTTTGCGACCTCCTGTCAGCGCTTGAACACTTGCACTCTCATGGCTTTGTGCACTTGGACCTAAAGCCTGCCAATGTCCTCATCACTGAGTCTGGTCGTCTGAAACTTGCTGACTTTGGACTATTATTTCAATTCAAGCAAAAGGATGGAGAACAAACTGTCAAGGAGGATATTCAAGAAGGAGACCCCAGATATATGGCTCCAGAGCTACTACGAGGGGAGTATGGGCCAGCTGCAGATGTTTTCAGGTACAAATCATACATCTGTTGCATTTCTATAAAAAAATCACAGGATTAAACAATGAACAACTTATTTTAATCTCAACTAGTTTGGGTGTTTCCATACTGGAGCTGGCCTGCAACCTTGAGGTTCCTAATGGGGGAGAGGGCTGGCAGCAACTCAGACAAGGCTGTCTTCCTGCAGAGTTTACGAGT
Organism: Scartelaos histophorus; assembly: GCA_000787155.1. Lineage (NCBI taxonomy): Eukaryota > Metazoa > Chordata > Actinopteri > Gobiiformes > Gobiidae > Scartelaos > Scartelaos histophorus. Next base: position 65,929 of record KN509464.1, read on the forward strand.
GGTAGTCACTGGTCTCTTAATGTCTGTTAAATAAGGATGAGTACATACTCTCATATTACTGCTTTTTTAGGTCTCTCACCTGAGTTTCAGACAGTTCTGAAGATGATGCTGACTCCTGAACCATCCAAGCGACCCACAGTCTCAGAGCTGCTCTCCCTCCCATGTCTCAGGAAACGAAGGTTGAAGAGGCAGATCTACCTTACAATAACTGAGACTCTTCTTGCACTTGCTATTCTCTGTCAGGTATGTTGTATTATGGATTTGAAACAATGAAGAGCTGTATTCAGTTTGAAGTATGAATGAAAGTTTTATATTGATATGATTCCAATGTCCCATTTGTCACAGAAGGCAGCTTGCTTTGGCTGGAGACTGCTATTCTCTCTTCCTTGGTCGTTTGTTCCTTGGTGGTCGATGTCAGCGCCGTCTACTCCCCCCAAAGACAGCTGGGACAAAGACTTGACTCTGCCACTCAGTGCCATGATGGCAGAGTCTGGAACACCTGAGGAGGAATCTGTGTTTTTTGTAGATCAACTGGAACCAGATCTCTCCCCTACATTCTCCCACAGGTCTCCCTTATCTATCTCTACTAACTGTTGTTTTATATTTTTCTAAATACTATCTATCTATTCCTCTTTTTACCATGGTTTTTGAATTCACAGGTTAAAGTCGAGATTGTCTTTGGAAAGCACATCTACGCCTCTCCCTAGGTCACCCTCTCACTACCACCGAAGCCCTGCTCATACACCTAATCATTCAGTTTTAAGGGAATGGCCATCCTGCCATTTACCTCTGACCCCTTCCAGTATAAATTCATTCAGTTCATGTCATGATCTTTCACCAAATGGCAGTCCCATCCAAAGGTCTAAACTCAGCCGTCAATCACCTGCCAAGTCCACTCAAAGAAGTGGTCGCAACTGGGTCAGAGCTGATGAACTTCTACAGAGACCAAACTTTGAGCCAAAGAACTTGCTGAGCCTTTTTGAAGAGACAGCCTGTGATAGCCAATCTTAAATCTGTCAGGCACATTGCTGAGGGTAAAAATTACAAAATTGTATTAGTTGTGCTGAAATGCTTTGCCAAACATTTTTTGCCATTTAGTTTTTGACTTTGTAACTGCATCTTTTGACTTTTATTTAGGAATTGTATTTGGAAAAAAGGGAGAGGTTCTAATCTTGAACTTGATGCACTTTTTGTGTTTGTGCAAATGAGAATCTTGCTAAAATGACATGTCATGATGTGTTGTTTCATATTGTAATGTAAATTATCTTTGCTGCTTTGTTGTACTTGTGTCCTGTGTCTTATGATCTTCAGAAAATATATTTGTGAGATTCCATATTCATTGTAACTTCCTTTATTTGATGCTCCCTGTCACACTAGCTTGATAAGATAATATAAGGAGCTGTATAGAAAGTTATGAGTGTGAAGGACCTTTGGAGTAATGTTAACCATGGAAAATGTTTGCAGTTAATGTTTACCAAAAGGTGGTGCTAGAGCATAAGAACTGACTCTTAGTATAAAGTATAGACTAAATTAGTACGAGCTATGGTTGACACAAGTTTTGGGAAGAAGTTGTATAGGCCTGCTGTTCTTTTTTATGTAACTTGAGACCTCATGTAAAGGTCTACATATATTTGAAACAATATATTGAGGTTTGGGTTTTTTGTGTTTCTTTTTTCATTAAACGTTGTGCAATTCTGCTATATCTGCTATATAAGCTATAGTCTACATGGCTTTTGAAGAAATATTCAAGAGGCTGTCATTGAATCACATATTAAGCCATGCTTTCTGAAGTTCACAGACGCAAACTGCTGTTGTGCAGGAAGAGGTTCAAGGAGATAGAGTATCCAGAGAGGACAACTCTGACCCAAAGGGAACACCAGAGTCTGAACAGGAGTCTGCAAGGATAAACTCAAAAAACTCAAAAAACTTGACAACAATGATGAAAATCCACCTTTTTATGGTTTGCTCATAAGTAAAGGCCATTTTGAAAAGAGAGATATACTGAATCTTGTTTTTGCAAAATCCCAGTCTCCTTGCAAGTTAAATCAGAGCTGCATCCCATCAAACCCAAGATAAACAGATCTTCTTGCAACTTTGTAGATAAAAGTTCAGGAAAGGCTTCAAAACCTGATTAAATGTCTTTCCTGAACCCTTCAAGGCACATGTCATTTTCTATAGCTTAAGATGAAATAACATCTTTCCTTGATCCAGTGTGACTCTGGGGGCAATATTCTTTCTTTTCAAAAGTATCAGGCCTATCCAAATCATTTTTAACAAGAGCACATTGATTTGCTACAACATTTTATAGATGGCATAAAAGTATAGAAGGTCCATCAAATGAAGAACTCTGTAATGAACCAGAAACTGTTTTAACTCAGACAACAACAATCTGGTCAGTCAATGGAATTAATGAACCAATTTACAAAGTCAAAGACATGAGCACATAAGTGAAAGGACCGTACTTTTGTGTGGGGTAAAAGGTTCAGTTTAGGTTTGGTTTGAATGTAAACACTGTGGGAAACCTTTTATTTATTCAACCGGTATAAAAAGACATGAGCGGATGTGCACTAATGATCCACAAAAGTCATGTGTCCACATCGAAAAGCATTTGTCCATGAGCCAATTTTTGGTTTTATCTGTAAAGTATTACATGTTCTAGAGTCTAAACAGTGAAATATGTAATTACCGATTACTTCAAAACACTCACATCTTTTGGAAAACCCAAGATTGTGTACAGTATTACTCAGTACTCAAGACGGTAAAAATACAAAAAAATAAAAACGCAATATCTGTACTATATTTATTATGTATTGTGAATTTATCCATTTATTAGGCTCTTTGACATTTTTAATTTTGCGCTTCTTTTTTCTTTCTAACATCATAGATGATTGTGACATCATAACTTTAAGGTGCTTTTACAGTGTAAAAGTTGGGTAATACTGTGTAAAATTTACCCAACTCAAAAAAATGTGGAAGCTTCCTGTTCACTCACAGCAAGGCGTGACCTGTCCTGTCTCCTTGATCTGAGTATTTGTGGACCTTTGGGGTCAGTTCTTTGCAGAACCTGAGAGTAAGTCATTCTATTTGAGTACGTACAGCCTTAATCGGACCACCACTTGTGTATTTTTATAAAATAACTTGTATCTTCTGTTTCAGAGTTGTTCTTCATAATGCAGAGTGCCAAGTGTGTGTTTGTTGGAGACAGTGGGACGGGAAAGTCCTGTTTACTTTCCACCTACATAAGAAGGTCATTTCCTGGACAGTACCATCCAGACTTTTTGGACAGCTACTCTGCCGAAGTGAAGATTAAAAAACAGATTGTTCATTTACATCTTCTGGATACAGCTGGCTCTGAAGACTATACACGTTTACGTCTTTTAGTGTATCCTGATACCAATGTTGTTGTTATTTGTTTCTCCATTTCTGACCCTTTGTCCTACCAAAGTGTGACACAAACGTGGCTTCCAGATGTTGAACCAAATTGCCCTAAAGCTCCAATTCTTCTGGTGGGAACTAAGAGTGACCTGCGCGATAACAAAGAGATTTTGGAGAAACTTAAAGAGAAACGTCTGTCAACAGTAACTCAACAACAGGGACTTGCTCTGGCAAAAAAGATCAGAGCTGCTGGATATTTTGAATGCAGTTCAATGCATCAAGAAGGACTGGATGAGATATTTGAAAAGGCTGCAGAAATATATCTTCAGAGAATAAAGAGAACTCCTTCAAAGAAACATTGTGTTATTTTATAGCCTAATGATAATAAGATGGACAAGACGTTTATTTGAGATACTTGGATTCTTAACAATCTCCAGTTCTGTTTGCGCTTATTACAACCATATTGGTTGATGCAATTTTATTATTTTATTTTATTTATTTTTATTTCATTGTATGTTTTTTTCTGCATTTTTATATTTGTTCTCGCACGTCTTAACTGGGAACAGGTAAATATTTTCCACAAATGTGCTTCATTAATTTGTTAATAATGTTTTTAAAAGGCATTGTTGTTGACGGAAGTGTCCAATATTGTATTTCCGGTGGGAGTACTGTGTAATACTGAAAAACAACTCCATCGTTTAGAAATGACAATTTAAAAATAAGTTCTACCGTATACTTGTCACGGAAAGATTTTTTCTTCATATTGTACGTTATTTTGGAGATTAATAATGTGCCCAAGTGTCAACACGATCAGCTTTCCATGCTAACTTCGCTAGCATCTCATTTTACAGGTAATGTTAGCTAGCATGTGGAGTATCATTTTTTTGGCACTCTGGACGCTATATAAGGCTTTTCGGGTGCTGTTTAACCTACAACATTGTGATATATAGTTCAAAAATAATAAATAACCACGAATTTAGATTTTCATTTATAATGATACTTTTCTTATTTTTGTTTGTGTGTACATTTTTTCAGTATGTCTAAACTGCAACATCTGAATGCCCGTGTGGCGAAGCTGCTAACACAAGCAGTTTATGAAGTTTTGGATGCTGTGAAAGAGACCGTGTCTGAGTTTCAGGAAAAAACTGCTAGAACACTAAGGGAAAACGAGAGTCTTAAACGAAGACTGCAAGAGCTCAAGGAAGAGATTGCCCAAGAGAGATGTGGGTATAATTTTGTTATTTTTCATATTTTGATGGAATTAAAATCTGCATTATCTGACATATTTTTTTCCCTGTTATTTTATTTTATAGTGAGACTCGACTCTGACCACATCACAGAGAATAATCTTCATCAAAACCATATAGCTGGTCATTTCCACACTGAGCAGTGGGAATGTGGGAGCAAGTCTTACAATGATGCAAAGAGAGAAGAGTCAAATGACACAATTACCTCTCCAGCACAGTCTCCCACAGAAGTCTTTGAGTCACAAGCAGATGATGGGACCTGTATTGTTAAGGAAGAAGATATTAGCCACACAGCACAAGTTTCCAGTAATGCAAACCAAAGTATAAATCCCACACCAGCCAGAAATATGGGTACATCACAGTCTGGAGGAATAACTGAAGCCAGTCTCTCTATTGTCAAACAAGAACCAAGAGCATTCGAGACTAAAGACTCTTCCTCCTGTGTGAATTTAAGTTACGACTCCTTTCATCAAACATCTACTGAACTAGTTAGAGCACAGGTTATTACTGAAGTTTCTCAACCACCCTTACCTGCTTATTCCAGTATTGTAATGTCTAAAGGGATCACACATACAAATAGGATCTCTTTTGATGTGGCCAAAGGCAGAAGGGTTGGTTTTCAATCAGAGGATCTTCATGTGTGTATAATTTGTGGGAAGACGTTTAGCCGAGTGGGAAACTTGAGGATTCACCAGCGGTGCCACACAGGAGAGAAACCCTATGGTTGTATACAGTGCGGACGGCGTTTTACTCAAGCAGGTGACTTAAAAAAACACAAGAGGGTTCATACAGGAGAAAAACCCTACTTTTGCACTCATTGTGGCAAAAGTTTCAGTCGGAGGGAGAACTTAAAAAGACATCAGAGAATCCACATTGGAGAGACACTGAGATTACAGCAAGTATGGAGAGAGCAACCAATATAATGAAGTGATATGATCAGAATGTCTGCCCCACAGTTTAATCTTCTTTGTTCTCTAAATCCAAGCTGAGTAATATATTGATAAAACAAATTACAAGTCAAATTCTGATAAGAAAATAATAAATTAAGAACAGTCTATGCTACCATACTGGCATATTAGTTGTAATGATATTGTGTAGTGAGATGATTTATTTTGTCAAGCTATATGATTAGGTCTATTGTTGTCCTGTACTTGTTTTGAATGGAAGAAACACAAATGTAAAAGAACCAAAGGGTACCAAGGCAACATCAGTTTTCTTATATTGTATAGAAGAAGATTCTCAATGAACTATTTAATAGACTTGACAAATGGAATAGTTTGATGCCTATCTGCTCTTTTTGTGTGGACGGTGCCAGCTTTATTGAAGGAAAGTTATTGTTAAAATTTGCCTTTTTATTCTCTTTATTTATGTGAACATGTATTTGTATAGAACACATCGACACTATTCTCTAGTAGTTGCACTGTTTAATAAAAGTCTGAAGTGACAGTAAAATAGTTTGTGTTTACTTCATTTGTATGTACTATAAATTCTGTTTCATACACTTTGGTCTGTCTGTTTGTCAAATACATAAATACTGATATTGGTCTACACTGCTATTATACAGGTACAACAGTTGTATAACATATTAGCAATGCACACAAACAAAACATGCACATTTTTATTGGAAATGATCGAAGTAACTCTACCAAGTCACTTTATTTGAACAAGTAGAGTTCATGGTGGCCGTGACGTGCAGTAGCCGCCTTCATTCACAAAACCAGGAAGTGACTGGCTCTGGCACAGTTGCACAGCTGCAGTCCCACAACAAAAAACTACTCTTTACAAAGGTGAGTAGGCTCAGTCCATGGCGTAACTACATCCTCAAAATATCTTCGCTATGTTTTGATGAACTGAAAGTTGACTAACCACGGGATGTGGAAAACTTTCAACGAAGTTAATATTCAGAGCTGTTCAAGGCAACCTGGCATTGTTTTTGTTCATCGACACTTAAACATATTTTATAGTCTACGGCTTACTAGATGAACAGCAGTTTATGTCCTGAGAGTTTAATGTTTAAGAAAGATCCATCTAAAGCGCACGAATCAATGGTTATGATAGCGAAACCGTGTAAGATGCCTCTAATATTAAAGGTTAGGCCTAAAGAAATAAGCTATGTCCATGAAGTATTTCCTTGTGTGACAGGTTCACTGTGCAGCTGATGCTGAGATGAAGATTGATGAAAAGGTTATGTGTTATTTTGAATCCTGCAACACTCCTGTGGACAAACAAGGCTACCTGTACAAGAAGGTAGGACGCGCCATTAAGGTCATGTCCATAAAGTAAGCCTACACCTGACTATGGAGCTTGCATGTCCCATGTAAAAATGTCTCATGCTTCCTTCAGAAGATGGAGACAAGGAATATTTTTCTGTGATTGTCAAAAGTTGTGTAGCTACCAGTAAGTGCCACCCATCTGCACACTCATAACCCAGACAATCCATAAGCATACCATATAGTTATTGAATAACTAATCCATTGATTAAATAAACCACTGCTAATTTAGCACATTTGGGACCATACACATTCAGCCTACAAGTATAAAACTTAGATCAAAGCAGGCATGTAATAGACAGTTGATGTACAAGATTGATCAACAAAACTTCATTATTACATTATTACAGGAACAACATTTGTAGCTTCTTGTTTCTAAACATCTTGTGTAAGTTAGGTCATTTTGAATCATTTGCAAATGTGACAGTTGACCACAGATGACACAACTGTCCCACAGGGCGAGATCAAGACTTCCTATCAGAAGCGCTGGTTCGTACTAAAAGGAAATCTTCTCTTCTACAAGGAGAAGCCCTCGGACCGGGACCTAATTGGGGTAATTGTTTTGGAGGGCTGCACTGTCCAGCTCTGTGAGTCCGATGAACAGTTTGCCTTCTCTTTGGTGTGGAGTGAACCAGGACTAAGAACATATAAATTTGCTGCTGAAGACCAGGAAAGTCTGGAGGACTGGATCAAGACCCTTCTGTCTGCCAATCACCAGTACCTGGCTCTGCTGCTCAGTGACATGGAGCGAGCCTACAGAGGTGAGAATCCCAGTGTTTTACAGAAGGGGAACAGAGACGTCTTTGTTCAGCAGTGCAACTGTCAGCGATATTGTGCGACATCATGGTACAGGTGCTGACTATCATTATAGTTTATAATGGGGTCAGGGTGTTCTCAGAGCGTGGAGGAGACAAGAGAAACAATATGTGCTTCACACAAGAGGAGCATGGATCCATCTACAATGAACAATGAACTGCTATTTGCTATTTGCTATTTGCTATTGTTTATGTTATAGTTGGATTCAAAACCAGGTATTTTATACCTGGAAAAATAAAAACTAACCACTATTCTATGCTAATTATTTATTTATATTTCATGATTTAAAAACATATTTATAACAATATAATTTTTATACTAGTGTATATATATGCTATTATCAGCATACTCTTAGGCATAAGGTAGTGCTTGAGCTATGATAATGTAGTTAATGCCCATTTGTCAGTTTGAAAGACAAGGGTTTGTCACTAAAATTGCATTTCTTTATTGTTTTATCATGATTTCAGTTGTGTAGTACAGTTGACCCAATGACCATTGTTATTGGATTTTTATGTCATCTTTTTTGTCTCTTTGTTTCTTAGAAGCCTCAGGAGGACCCCCCATAGAACCAACCAAAACCAACCCGTTTGTTATGCCATACTTTCCTATTTCTGAAGCAGGACAGGCCTCCACCACTTCCTCCTTACGCCACTCGTCTTCACAGCCGACCTTTGCACCTTCCAGCTCTGCAGCAGGACCTGCATTAGGACCTGGTCTCAGGGTTAGTCCAATGGCTGGTCCAGTGCTTCAGCCTTCTGCAGCCATTTCAACAAAACCCACACTTAAAAAATCCCCTAAGCTATGGCCCAAGAAAGCCACCAATGCTGTGAATACTCAGCCATCGTCCATGTTTTTTGGAGACTTTGCCAGAATCACATTAGATCCACAGAATGAGTTTGTGAAAATGCATGAAGAATTTGGAAAGGAAATCAAAAAACTTATTTCACATTGGGCAAAAAGAAGACCAGATGGACAAGAGGACCTGATAGACTTTGGCTGATCATTGTTATTACGTGTTTAAACCAAAATGTAAAATACAATGACCAAAAGTAGAATTTATTATGTGAAAATGTTTATGTTGATGTCTTTTGCTTTAGGCTAAAGTCCAAGTTTAAAATACATTTTATTATCTTATTCATCTTCAACCGTTTTAAAGTAAATATTTAATTATTGTAACATTATTAATTGTAGATGCAATAGACATCTTTTAAAATAATATTTTGTTTAAAAAAAATAAAATAAAACTTAAAATTGGTCAGATCATTTGCCAAAAACTGACACATTTTTGTTTGGGACTGAATGGTTGAGGAAGAGAATGGCGGAGCATGGCAACGCTATTTTTGTCTCTACAGCTGTCTTGTTTTTACGGTCTTTAGAGCTTGGCCTCTTTCTGTGTGAGTCTCTCTTTTAACCTTCAAGCTGATAATTGACGTGTGCTTTTCTTCTGACAGCCCCCTTCACCTCAGTTGCAGTTATTTACATTATATTGCCACACAAATTCTCTCATTTCATATTGGTTTTACATGCTGCTGTATGCAGAGAAAGAAGACATGTAGTATCTGTACTCTGCATGCTAGCACCCGATACATAGGCAGAGCAGTTACATGATTGATGGCAGCCTGTGGAGTTCATATATGGAGGTTAGTGGGTGGGCCAACTGCTATACTGGGACACTTCAGGAGCAACCAAAATTAGTGCATTCAGTTGAAAACTTGGAAATTTGGACTAGCCAGGTTGTTTTCAGCTTTTTGTTTGTATAAATTAGTGGAAACTTGCGCCTAAAATAAAATAGTGTCAAAGCATGCATAACAATATCTATATCGATATATATATACACATTATTATCCAATACAAAATTATATGTGTCCTAATAAGGCATCAGGTATAATGCTCCTGATGTCGATCTTAATTATCCAGGCACTGTTCTTAGAGGTCTGATAATCTTAGTAGTGTAGTCATCACTGGAACTGAACCAGATTGGCGCTGCCGGCAGTTTTCAGATTTCATTACTGTTTATACTATACTGGCTGGTGATTTTATTTTGAACACTGATCCTATCATTTGTCAGGTGGTGACTTCAGGAAATGTTAATGGTGAGTACATCTTGGCACCTTAATCTGTAGTAGATAATGAAAATAAAGCGTCTGGCGTACTGTAACATAAGCAGATGGGTCATAGGATGCAAATCAAGTGGTAATACACAGCTGCCTTATTCATAGAATTTGATGTAGTCTGATTGGAGTCATTTAGCAGCTGACAGAACAAAAATCACCTTAAAAAAGATAAGACATTCTTGCTTCTTTAGCCATATTAGTCCACCAATGACACCAATGTCAGCCAGTCACTGTTGGCACTGATTCACCTCATTCCAAGACTTGTGCGACCTATTTTGGCTCCATGTGAAAGATGATCTGTCCCCGCCACCTCCTTGCTCCACCCTCTTTCTCTTACTTTCCTCCCAGCTCTTGTTTTCCAGCCAAACCTGATGGTGTAGCTATAGTTAGTCCCCCATGGGCTGGTATATAAGGCCCCAAGGGTACACCTCTTACATGTCAGTCACATCGGCTTGGCGTAGGTTTCTCTTCTTGACCAACAACCCCAGAAACTTGAGAGATGGTGAGTGTGGTGGACATGTTCATTGGATCCAATCAGTCTCTAGGGAGTAGGAGCTTGTCTGCACCATGTGCGTTTGCCAGAGCATCACTGAGAAATTTGCTATCTGGAATAACAACATCCAAGCAAGACACTTTTGGAAACATAAATTACCGGATTTTACTCAGTCTGAGTTTGACTTTTGAACTGGAAAACATTTTTTTTAAAAGTATCTGAAACCATAACAAAAAACATTTTGGGGCTTGGTGTAATTCATCAGTAACACCCCATTTGGCTACGTAGAAAAAACATTTAATTGGAATATGTATTCTTATGTCTTGTTCTTATGTATTCTTATGTGTTTATTGCGTAAGTATTTGCGCACTGGGTGTGACACTGCGTGTATTTTAGTTTGGCAAACAGTTGTCCATTTCATGGCTTTAGTGTAGAATGCCATTTTTGTCTGCTAAATTTTTACATTTTGTATATGTATTTTTGTTTTTTTAGTAAATGAGATGTTATGTGTTAAAATGTACTTAGTCTGTATTTATTGTATTTATCATTTTCTTCTTAGGCACCCAAGAAGGCCAAGAGGAGGCAGCAGCAGGGTGAGGGTGGATCCTCCAATGTGTTCTCCATGTTTGAGCAGAGCCAGATCCAGGAGTACAAGGAGGTAAAAATCTTTTCACTTTACGAACTTAACAAAAGTAAATAAAGAGGCACAAATCTGTTGAGGAAATGTTGTGGCGTTCATATAACTGATGACGCCCTGTATTATTTGACCTTTGGGGAAATGTGAGGATGTACAGGGCAGAGCTGTAAATTTGAGCTATGTTTGTGACAGCAGCTAGTCCTCTTTCAGGGATAGGTCAGAAATCTTCCTTGGAGACTGAGAACTCCCCTACTGGTGACCCTATAGGAATGTTAGCCAACAGCTGTGGTACTCTTACATCTATCATAACAGGAAAGAGGGTCTTACAGTACAAGGAAAGAATAATGACTTAAATTGAATTCACAAGAATGACAGGTGGGATGTCAGGTGAAAAAATATTGACTTTATTCTGACATGGTAGAGACAGGATTTTGCACAATGGAAATATAATCAATCGCAGATAACCAGACAGGATTCTTGTTAATTACATTGGCAAATTAGAGGTCATTAGAAGAACATTATTGCCGCCATCAAACAGCTTGGGTCACATGGCAAAAAAGGGACAGGGGGTGACAGCTGTAATCAATGCGGTCTCCTTAAATGTCACACGAGGCTTGTCTCAGATTCCGAGACCATTTTAACACCTTAGAGAGACAAGTGGGCGACCAGCTGCCAAGCCCCAAAAGGTTTGCTATGCCATCTTTAGTTTCACAGCCTGCTATGTGAAACGAGAAGGGGAGAAGAACTTCAAATTTACACGCTGATCAACACACACAAATAATTATTTTAACAAAGTTTAGCAAGTTTAGCATCAATTTGCTTTTTAATTAGTTTCATTTCGCCACACAGCTGTAGGCATCATTTGAGTATAGTACACGGCTTCCTAATTGCTGACTTAACACCTAATATTTGTCTATCCAATACAGGCTTTCACAATCATTGACCAGAACAGAGATGGCATCATCAGCAAGGACGACCTCAGGGACGTGCTGGCCACCATGGGACAGCTGAACGTGAAGAATGAGGAGCTGGAGGCCATGGTGAAGGAGGCTAGCGGCCCCATCAACTTCACTGTCTTCCTGACCATGTTCGGAGAGAAGCTGAAGGGTACATAACAACACTTGTAAATGTATGTCACGTTTTGTTATTTTGTTATGTACTTGAATTAAATGAAATGTTTTGATCCCTAGGTGCTGATCCCGAGGACGTTATCGTGAGCGCTTTCAAGGTCCTGGACCCTGAGGCCACTGGTTTCATTAAGAAGGAATTGTAAGAC
>KN509464.1:86015-119414 GCA_000787155.1 Scartelaos histophorus
AATTTAAGAGGAAGTCAGTCCTCTGTGGAAAATCAGCGCTACTCACTCACAAACGTGATCAAAACGCCCCCGGAAAGGAAGCAGAAAGTTCACCGCCACGTGTTGGGATTAGCTGTAACTTCATATTTTGGAGAATGGATTAAACAGGCCAAGTTCCTGCAGATGGACGCGGTGAGAAGTTTGGCGTTTGTCGGGGCCGTGCTCCTCGGAGTGACGGGCACATTGGCCAGAGAAGGTGGGTATAACTTAAGCAGCGGTGCCTAACTTCACTGGAACAACCAAGCCATAACCACGTAACCACGCGTTCTGTTAAAATGTATCAGTGGGCAGACTTTTGTTCACTTTGAGGTGTAGTTGAGTTTTAAGGCGTTGGTATTCCCAGCCGCATTCCTTTTTGCAGCCTTGTCCCCATTTAGTCACCACTGTTGGGTTTTGCGAGGCATTGGTTCAGTGAAAAGACGCACCTGTCACTACGCAGCGTTAAAAAGAATTGCAAAGAAAATAACTTGCATTGCTTTTAATACACACAGCATGCACACAACTGTTTGCAGTTCAGTCAACACATTCTTATACACAGAGAGACGCGGAATCGACGTCAGACCGACTTGCTCTGCGCGTAAACAAAAACAAACTTAGTTCAACAGTCCGTGCATTGTGTGCCAAGGATCATGACGGTGTCAATTATTCACTTGGGCTCCAAACGGGACATTGTTTCATAGAGGGCCACTTGTCACACTGGTCTTGCGTGGATGCCTGTAAGTGCAAGTTAAAGTGCAAACATAAGACTGTGCACCATATATGTTTTACATTTGTTTATTTTTTATTTTCCACAATAATGGTGGTTGAAAAAGGCTTTTGCTTTTTGTGAATGTGCATCCAGTTGTGAATAATTTTAGCTTTAATTGCACTGATGCTGAAGGCAAAATATTGACTTGACTATGAAAGCACTTTGATGCATTGCACTTGTTAAATTGTGCAGCACTAGATCTAGGACAGAAATACTACTGTTCAGTAGCTTCAAACTGCTACTAAAGGAAGTATGAAGTTCTCCCAGGAATGCTCATAGAAAAAGGAGAATAAACTTTTCTGTAAACTTTTCAACTTTTCTGTAGGTTTGTAAGAGGATTGTAATGTCAAATAGTATGAACATGGTAAATCTTAGAAGATGCCTACAAATCATTCAAAAGGTTACCACAGACCTCTGCAACTCACTAAAGTATTTGTATTTTGGTCAAACTCTAGACAGTTGAATCTCGTTTTTCATTATTTAACACTACACAGTTTGCCACACAGAAACAATGGCAGTTATCATAGATGAAGATTTTTATTATTATCGTTATTATTATTATTATTTTTAAATCTGAATTGAACAAACCTGTGCACTTTTCTTACTCCACAACATCAGTCTCCAGCTGATTGTTCAAACTACACATGCAAACAGATGTCAACACTGTCCCTTCCAGTCCTGTAGTGGGAGCAGGGACACGTCAACAAATGTATCACTCCAAAGGTCGGTAGATAAAATGAGTATTTCCTGGATGTGTTTTTGAAAAAGTGAGTAATCATAAGTCAAAGAGTCAATTGTAAATATATCGATTTAACTGTAGCTTCACCAAAATAGTCCGAGATGCAGACGGTGAAATATGCAATCCAATAAAATATATCTGTTTCTGCCAGATTGTAAAAAAAAACTTGCTGTTTAATTTTTGGATTTGCACATTCACCCTGGAAGCAAGCTCAAGTCTCAAGGTTCATGTCAGCTTTTGCGGTTGTAGTTGAAAATGCTTTTTGAATAAAGAGTCTTAAGACATGCCCTTTGGATCCATTAGTTGACTAATTGAGATGTGACACAGACTCTCAAAACTATTTAGCTTCCCTCTGATTTGACCAAACACCTGACCGATACTGCACAGTCCACACACAATACAGCATATTAACATGCAAAGCCTATAGAGAACTAAACCTGCGTCTTCATCCCTCAAACAGCAGCTGTTTCACTCCATGCCCGCTCCGTTCTGCTGTTATAAAAGAAAGTAAAACTATAGAGGTCCCATCGACAACAGCCCTACTGCTTTGTGAAATCTAAAGGAAAGTTGTTTGCAGAAAGATTATGTTTTATAGTAACTTTGGTAACATGCCTCTGTACTAGTTTAATATCTGCTCTTCTTGCTGATGTAAAGAGATGCCACTGGTCACTGTTTTTCTCTCACACACGACTGCTTTTACAGGCAACACAATCGTCTGAATTAGTCTCATTAGTTTCAGGTTAAATTAGCTGTGACCCTGTTCAGTCTGTTCAGGTGTCTGTGAGCGGGGGATCGCTCCAAGACCAGACAATACAACTTCATTAGACAATGTTCTGCTAAAAGCTGTGCCATTACTCAAACTTTAACTGAGAATGAGCAGATTTTTGATAAGACACATTTTTGATAAGACAAAATAAAATGAAATAAAAGCATTGGGATTGTTCAATATGAGGAATAGTATTTATTTTTTGTGAATCATCTAGTCATACTTCTGTCCTAAAATGAATTTATGTAACACGTTTATAATCAATTTAATTTGAAAAAAAAAAATGGTCTGGTTTTAGAGGGAAGATGATGTAGGAAGTAGGCATCTAAAATCACTAGAAATTAAATCATGCCAAATATGTATAAAAATCCACACATTCACAGATGTTATATGAAATCAAACATCCATCCATCCATCCATCTTCTCCCGCTTAATCCGGCTGGTGGTAAATAATAGACAGAGTTATTACTCTATGCACCAGACCCAAAAAAAAAAATGGTCTGGTTTTAGAGGGAAGATGATGTAGGAAGTAGGCATCTAAAATCACTAGAAATTAAATCATGCCAAATATGTATAAAAATCCACACATTCACAGATGTTATATGAAATCAAACATATCAGTTTATATTTAAGTAATCTGCTTAAAAAGTCATAGTGGTAAATAATAGACAGAGTTATTTTGTGACCAGTGCGTAATGAACCTCTTGTGTTTCATTCATTAATTTCATTCACCTCTTTATTGTTTCATGTATAATAACCGTGTTTTGAAACTGGAGTAAGAGCAGAATAGTGGATTTTTCATTGTAAACAGCTTAGTGTTACTGTGAGTGAGTCTTCAGCAACTGTACCTCTGGCACATCACTGATCCTGTTCGGCTTGTCTGTTGAGCAATACCTGTTTTCTCTTCATCGGCAGCAGAGTGAACAGAAAGAATGTGCGAGGAAAGTGTAGAGTTTAAGATAGACACAGAAAAGAAGAAACTGACATGAAACTGGGATGAAGATATTTGTGTGTAGTTTTTTTTGTCTGGTTGTGATATACAGTGCAGTACTAAGTAGTAGGTGGAAGTAGTGTGATTACAAGTTATATAAGAAGAAGTGATCAAACTAAAATTGTAATTGTAACAAAAATTACAGTATATTGGATTGCAAGATTTTATATGCCTACATTCATTGTTTTATTGCAGGAACATGCTAAAAAGCATAAAAAACTATGGACCACATTCTCCCTACCTCGAATTCAGTAAAACCAAACAACAAAGAGAATATTATTCAGAACTTTAACTTGACAGTAATGATTGTATTCAGGATCAAACAGTTCTTTTTTTAGAGAAAAAGGGAAATATAGTTGGGAAATGGAGTCGACAATACTGACAATAAATCAACATCTCATTTTCTACTTCTTTTATTATCCGCATGATGATTTTCAAACAATGTTTTGATATTCAGAAATGTCCTATAACACGTCTGTAAAATAAGTCTTGTTTGGGCTACAAGAAGAAGACCGGACACTTAACGTGAAAGTGCTGTAACCACAAAAGTTCATACCTTTTACTTTGTCAAAACAACATTTGTGGTTTATTTTTCGATTTATCTCCCACCCCTAGCAGTAAGTAATTGAAATAGTAGTAGTGCAGTTGTAGCAATTGTCTTGTGATGTGTTTAAATGGGGCAGAAGTGTCATGGCGGCCATGTTGCTGTCACCTGCACAGGCTGGTAAACACACACTCCCTGAGCTAACTGGCACTCATCCACTCACAGGTGTGGCTGCTGCAGCTTTTACTTTTGTATTGCACTGGTATTGGACGCTACCACATCAAAACCAAAGTGAAATGCAGTTCCAAGAATGAAATTGAAGGTTTGCACAAAAACATAATTTGAGTTCATTTCTGCACCAGCATTACTTGCACCTGTATTTTATTTGAATAAAGCCTCAACTTTATGTCTCTTTTAATGTAACTGGTTGATCATTTGTTAATAGTTGCAAGTACAAGCAGTCCTCTAGATCCTGCAGTATTGTAGTTTTATTATACCACTGTGACTTGGTAATTTTAAGTGTAGTTAATAATATTCATGCGGCCGTAAATGGTACACTGTGTTGTAGTAGGGACGGGTGGCATTTCAGTTTCAATATTGTTGGCTCAAGGCTTGTTGATTGAGTGTTGCACAACGAAGGGCACGATTGATACCTGATATAAAAAAAATCAGTACTTTATGGAAGTAATGTTTTCTTGACTGTGGTGACACCAAAGTAAAGATTTACTTTTGACATTTAATTGACATTTTAATTGGAATGACAACATGTCCTTTAGTCATGGAGGTGTGTTCCTTTTCTCTAACACTGTGTGTTCCTATTCTCTAACTAACACGTTATTACAACAAACTGCATATGAAATTACTCATCACCATTTCAAGTAGGTGCACAATGCTGTTCTGCAAGGATTGATAAGTGCTATGTAGACTGTACTAAAGGAGACTTATGTAAGACAATAGTAAATATGTTGCCAGATAGTGAGCCAATGATTATGATTGCACAACACTTAAGTTGAGTAAGAGACAAATAAGCAATTGTAATTTAAAAATATTAATAAGAAGAATGTAATTATAACATATTGGGCCAGGATCCATTGTGATTGATTGCAAATTTGTGATAATTGCTGTAATATTTTTTAAATGCTCAGAAAAGCTTTTATCATATTTACCATTTTAATAACAACAAAAACAAAATATATAAGTCATTTCTCTCACTCCTCTCACAATAAAACCGAGCAAGGTCCATCTGTCTTTACCAACCAAACAATATATTACTAATATATTACACACTTAATTAAATACAGTATTTGAAGGAAAGTTTACAAGACAGTTTCCATAACCACTCTGCTTGTGTGGTCAATTTTTATATGTTGAAGTGACCCTTCAGACTCAGGGGTGGCATTATGACCTCTAAAGTTCAAAGGTCACTGACACATGCAGAATTAAGATGCAGAAGAGGAACCTGCAAGTGTCATCTGTGGGATTTGTGAAAAGCTACACTCACTCTTCTAAGTCCAATCTAAACTAAAACTAAACCAATAATTATCATTTGAGTAAGATTTCAATAATTCAGTCTACATAACTTGGAATAGAGTGAAAGAGTGTAAGCAGCAGTGGGCAGATACAGGGCCATAGGGGACACCAGAGCAGATAGCTGGGGAGTATTTTAGGCCTCAGTGTGGAGGAGGGTGGGCTTCACAAGGCCATGCACACATTCAGATAGTGCTGTGAAATCTAGTGAGAAGTGGCCGTTTATGCATTTACAAATGTTCAAGTTACTTTAAAAATGTCAAATGTTTAGGATATGTGTAGAATTGTATATTGTAAGGAACTGTTGTTAATTATCTCACTTTTTAGTACTTTAGCCCAGAGTTGCAAGCCCCCAATTTGAAAATGGTGGTTCAATAATACACACAAGGAAGAATATGGTGCTGCAAATAGTCGGGCATTTCCAGAACTGCTCAGGGCTTGGTAACTTCCCAGTCTTTCTTACTGTCTTACTACTGCTCAGAGAATGACTGGCTCTCCTGAGTAACATTGTGAGAGATGATGAGGAAAGAGGTAGCGTACATACGTTTGGGGGATGGGCAGTATGGGCAGTTTGTCTCGCTTAGAGCCGATCTACAACTATTTTGATTACTTAAAAAGTTTGGGCACATTCTTTATCTTGAATGTTGTGTTTGTGATCAACCCTTTTATTTGATATTTGATACAACAGGCACTCATGTATTTTTGGATCACTAATAATCGTGACGCATGTGTTGCACTGGGACCCTCAGAAGCGAGTCAAGCCTCTGGCACTTGTTACATGATCTTTGCTTCTTTAGTTCAAAATGTGCCTTCCACCGCCATGTCTTTTACATAGAATAAAGCAGATAGCTTGGTTGAATTTTTAAAATGCCATCATTTCTCTCTCAATCTATAAATATCCCATTTTATTATGCATAACAGCCGTAAATCATGTAGGGTAAAACTCTAAAATATAATTCTGATATTCCTTCTGTCAGTTCTTCTGGGCACATTTGATAATTACACATTTTTCTGAAATCATTCAGCCTGATTTTAAATCTTCATGTTTTTAAATGATTGTTTTAACTTGAGTAGAGTTGATACACAGATGGGAGAGCCCAGAACATGGGGGTTGGCTGTTGGAGGAGGAGGCCAGAGGAAGTCATTTATAACCATGGGGCAGGGGACAGTCCACTCTGTGACTGTGGCCTGAAGTATGGCAGTTATGTGTCTGTAACAGCGCCCTTGGATTGTAACATTTTTGACCCTGAATATAATACTGTGACCGATCACTGAGGGATCTCCACTCACTATGGAAAATAAATCACAGGCCAATAAAGTCTGAGCTGAAGTACATGAGGCTGAACTATTCTGTACACAAACACTTTACCTAATAGTACTATTTAAACAAAATCTAACATAAAAATGAGTCATAAAATAAAATCCATGCAAAAATGTAAAAAATGAATTATGGTATGATTCCTGTGATGGTATTCTGTCGAGGTAAACTTGCCATATCATATCATCATGGTTCACAATTTTTTTCTTGAATGCAGCTCTTTGCACGATAGATAAGATTTTGATGAATTGTGATTAAAATCAAGACCATAATCTAGCAGCAATAAAATTGTGACTTTTTTGTGTTTTTTTTTTTATCACCCTCCCACCAGATACTGATAAAAAAGTTTACATTACTTACATACTTATTTAATTAATAATAAAATAATGTTTAACACTTTTCCCTGTTAATCTATTAATGTGTGACTTGCAGTGTGTCTGGGCACGGACATGAAGCTGGCCCTGCCCTCCAGTCTGGAGAACCACTACGAGACCCTGAGGCTTCTGTACACCGGGTGCAAGGTCGTTCATGGCAACCTGGAGATCACGCACCTCCACGGCAATCCAGACCTCTCCTTTCTACAGGTGCCAAGCATTTGGAAAGATAGTGACTTTGATTTATGCTAGCATTAGATTTGGACATTGAAATACAATTAGTTTTGAAATTTCTTATTTTTTCTCTTAAATAATTGTTTCTATTAAGGAGTAATTAATTTGACTCTGCTTTGTGGGTCTAAAGATCATGAACCTATTAACTATAATGCTATCATGAACTGTGGGCATTGTATCTGTATACAGTGGCGATGGTACAGAATTGACAGCCTCGCTTCTGTCAGTTTGCCCCAGGACAGCTGTGGCTACAATAGCAGCTTAGCACCTGTGTGAAGCGTCTTTGAGTGTCCAAAAAGCACAATGTAAATCCACTGCACTATTGTTATATTATTACGCACTGCAGAATATATAATATGATAATTTCCATGTTATTATACATTGGCACTCCTTTCTTTGCTTGATGACATTCTTGAACACTGATTTTACATTTTAATCTATACATTAGATGTTTATTGTATAGACCCATATATCTTGTTGTCACAATGACGATCTTCCTTCTTTTATTTCCCAGGGTATAGTGGAGGTCCAGGGATATGTCCTTGTAGCTCATGTATCTGTAGACCTGGTTCCACTGGATAACCTTCGTATCATTCGGGGGTCCCAGCTGTACAACGGCAGCTTTGCCTTGGCTGCACTTGAAAACGTGCAGGCAGGGCGGGGGCTCAGGACCCTCAGGCTCCGTAGTCTCACAGGTGCAGACTCAGATTTGAGTGATTTTAGTAATTATTTTTGGTGAAAGTGTTGTTCTTCAAACATCTCATTGGTCCTACAGAGATCCTGGTGGGTGCAGTCTATATTTGGAACAACCCTCAGCTGTGTTTCCCAGACCCCCATAGCATCAACTGGCGGGACACTTTAGACGAACAAAACATGCAAACAAACGCCAACAAACATAAACTGCAGACGCGGGCTCCTAACTGTAAGAGCAATTCACTTCATATAATGTAGTGATGTAAGTGAACAAACCTATTGAGTTGTATAAAGCATTTACCTTATTGAATTGTGTATTTCAGGTCCAAGTTGTGCATCGTCTTGTAACGCCTGCTGGGGGGAGACTGCACAGGACTGCCAAACATGTGAGGCACTGCTATAGTGTATAGCTGAAAGAAAGAAAATAATATAAAAGTATATTTGTAATGTGAATTTTTTAACAGTCAATGCATATGTTATAGAGCTATTTTAATGTTAGATTCAATATTAAGTGCCTATCCCATGCCAAGATAAATTATGAGAGTCATATGTGTAGTGTAGTTTCATCAGTGAATGCTGCTTTTCCATTTATCTACACTGTGTAACTTTACATAGGTTATGCATCGTTAATGTACTGTTACTGCAAATCATGAATACATTTTTCATTATTTGTTAATTAAATAAACTAGGTGGATGTTTTCCATAATACCGTTTTTGTTTTTTTTTTAATTTATGTACTTCAAATATTGTTTTCCACAGTGACCCGTGATAATTGTGCCTCTGGCTGTCAGCGGTGTAAAGGTCCTTCTGCCAGCGACTGCTGTCATTTGCAATGTGCTGCTGGCTGCACTGGGCCCAAAGACTCAGACTGCCTGGTAAAGAGCAAGAGCGATTTGCGATTAGTCTTTTCTATGTATATATGTGTATGCGCCTTATTCTTTTCTGTACTTATTTACAGGCATGTCGGCACTTCAATGACAGTGGAGTTTGCAAAGAAAACTGTCCTCCTCCCACAATTTATGACCCTGCGACCTTTCAGACCAAACCCAACCCAGACAAGAAGTTCAGCTTTGGGGCCACCTGCGTGAAGACCTGTCCATGTAAGCTGATATTTCTGCAGGGAACACATCTGTATTTTCCAGAGGTCACTCCGGAGAATAAGTCGCACCAGCCAAAAAATGCATAATAAAGACGAAAAAACATATATAAGTCACACTGGATTATAGGGGGGGAGATTTATTTGATAAAATCTAAGACCAAGAACAGACATTTCATCTTGAAATGCAATTTAAAATAGCAGATTAAAGAACAACAGCGTGAATAGGTGTACATATGCTAACGTAACACATTCAGCTGCACGACGCACAGACAACGAACTGTCGTAAGTGTCTGGTATGTTAACGTAGCAAACTAACAATTATTCAACAATTATAAAGAACTTGTTAACAAGTTTACCAAAGCATCAATATTACTCCAAAACACTAAATCCAGTGAAAAACAAACTGATATAATAACGTGTGAATAATTTCACATATTAGTCGCTCCGGAGTATAAATCGCAAAACTATGCAAAAAAGGGAATATGGTGTAAAATGATGTCATTATGATTTATTATTACTGTCCCTGTACTCTTATTACTGTGAAATGGAAATGGTTTGGATCTTTTGACTTTAGACAAATCTGTTACCAAGCTAAGTTGTGGACCTTTGGTTGGTTAAAGAATAATGTCACTGTGATTTTTATACAAAGACCCCGTCATTATTACAATTAATTACAACATTATATACAAACAGACCCGTCTCATTTCATAGCATTGTACAGCTTAACTAAATGGTGGCCTTGCCATTGTTGTTTTTCAGATAACTACCTGTCTATGGTTGTTGCATGTACTTTGGTTTGTCCCAAATCAAACCAGGAGGTAATCCTCACAAACCCGGATGGAAGTGAGTCCCAGAAGTGTGAAAAATGTGAAGGCGACTGTCCCAAAGGTTTGGCTCATTTTGTTTTTATGTTTTCTAAAATTTGTAGTTTCTGTGATGAAGTCTGGTTGGAAATACACTGTGGTTATATTGTGTGTTTTTTTCTGTGTGGCATTGTGATTGAAAAGAGATGATTAATTGGTTCTATACAAAATCTGTTGTTTTGACTCTTCACATGCTAACAACGGGAAAGCTGAACAAACCTGTTTTTTTACTTCCTTGTTATTGCGCCAGGTGTCTTACCAGTTTTAAGAAAATAAAAGCCCTGACCATATTAATATTCTGCCTACTTACACAATATGAAACATGGGGAAACATTGAAAATGCTCACCAAATGTGTATATCATAAAATATTTGTTTTACAATATAGTTTCAGAAAATACTTTATGTCATTAAACTCACTTTTAAAATCAAACTAGATGTCTTTCCTAGTAAGCATGCTCTTTTGGTCAGTCTTAAGAATAATGTGTGGTTTTGTTGCAGTCTGCTATGGTCTGGGCATGGAACACCTCGGCGTTGTCACTATGGTTACTGCTGCCAATGTGGAACAGTTCAGCTCCTGCAAGAAGATCTTTGGCAACCTGGCCTTCCTCCCCCAGAGCTTTGCAAGGTGAACAGATATTGCACATCATAAATGTACAAAATGATCTTTACATTATAAAATTATTGTTGTATTAACATAATTTAACATTGTTTAGTGACCCTGTGACCAACACATCAGGCCTCACTCTGGAGCAGCTCAGGGCTTTCAGGAGTGTGGAGGAAATAACAGGTACTAATCAAATGCAAATTCATGAATGGCACAGTTTACCTTAATACTAAGATTGTTTAATGTGTTTCTCTAAATCTTAAATAACAGGATATCTTTATATTGATGCGTGGCCTGAAAACATGACAGATCTGAGCGTTTTTGAAAACCTGAAGGTGATTCGTGGAAGGATGCTTTACAAGTAAGACAATTCAAAACTATGTTTACGTTATGGAAAAAGAGTGAATGTGAATATATTAGCTTTACAAGAACTGTATAAAAATATAAACCATGTGCCCCGACTGTTTTGTGACTTTTTGCATGTACATATCAGTCAGCCTGTCTGCTGTTTGTTCCCATTCTGAGTTATAAAAGCTAATAATTAGCTAACCAACACAGACTGGACTCTGGGGTGAGCTTAGTATTTTAAAAGAAGGTAATTGTAACAGGCGTATCTTCAGTGTATTTTTGTCAACGCTTCCTCCAAAATGAACACCATTCAACATAAAAGGCCAAATCAATATGTACTAAAGAAAACATTAATACATTGACTGTAAATTAATACATTGATTACATGATAATATAATCAATTTACTGTACTTGTGTTCCAGGGGTGTCTTTTCACTGGCCGTCCAGAATCTCCACATAGAGTCTTTGGGACTGCGTTCACTGCACAGCGTCAGTGGAGGTCTGGTTATGTTGCACAATAACCCTAAGCTGTGCTACACCGACTCACTGCCCTGGGACACCCTCCTCCATCCCACTCAGGGCCCACATCTCATCGTCAGCCAAAACCAAGACCTCCAAACCTGTAGTGAGCACTGAGCAGTTTCTAGACTATTATTACTAGACTATTACTATTATTTATTAATGTATTTAAGTGGATTTGTTGTGGAATATAAATAAATCATGAAGTCATGGGCTTTGATATGACCAAAGATAAGGACAGATTATTTCTCTGTACATACTATATACTATACTACCATACTATACTATATAGAGTATATAGAGTCTCATGTATAGTTATCATATAACTGATTTTGAGTTTTCACTGTTATAGAGGACCAAGGGCATGTGTGTCACCCACTGTGTAAAGGGGGATGCTGGGGTCCTGGGCCGAGCCAGTGTGTATCCTGTAAATATTTCCAACGTGGGACCGAGTGCATCGAGCAGTGCAATGTTGACCAAGGGTACTGTTTATTTATTTAACTGTACTTTTATTATTTAATGTACACTCTGAATTACAAAATGTGATTATTACTTTGAATGCTATTCATATTTGATTAAGGCAATGTTACATGTATTATTAAGGCTATATTCCTTATGTCAAAGGACAATTATTCTCAAATTGCATCAACATAGTAGAATAGGGATGCAATATATGAAGCTATTTGAACTACTGGCATTGTTTTTATTGCCTGCAAAAATACATCATTTTTAAATCATACACCATTGATTTTTAATGATGATTAAATGTTGTATAGTTGGTTAGGTATGTTAGCAGTGTGTTGGTGTTGACATAAACTACATTGTTAGTTATTTGCAGAAGGGCCTTCTGTCTAAAAATGACCCTCCTTATGACAGTGTCAGGTGCCAGGGATAAAAGCATCACCCAAATGCCTCTGTGTTTGAGTATAATTTTGTCCCTTTGTGCTTGCCTTACAGCCTTGTCCGTGAATATGTTGACGGATCTTTGTGTGTGGCTTGTCACGCAGAGTGTGAGCCTCTTAATAACACTGCCGCCTGCCATGGACCGGTAAGAATGCAATTCTCAAAATAAATCCACAACTATTATCAATCTACTTATAGTATATGGTAAGGTGGGGCTGTGCTAGAATGGATTTAAAATGGTTTTGACAATGTTATAATTGTTAAATTATATTATAATAGTTTTGACAATGTACTTTTATGAATGACAATTTATCATTATCATACACACTATGTTACATCGATATAAACTAAATCTAACATCAAAAGTCCGGTCTTGTGTAGATGAACAAGGTAAATGTAGCTACTAACCCTGAATGCGTTGCTATAGTTGAAGCCTAGTATATAGAATAATCTAACACAGGATTCCTGGTTATTGTTCATGTTGCTTTTCAGGGAGCAGACATGTGCACAGAGTGTCGAAACGTCAAAGATGGAGACTTTTGTGTAGATCATTGTCCCAGTGGAGTCAAAGTGGATCAGATTTATATTTGGAAATACAGTGACGCTGATAGGAACTGCCAGCCCTGCAACACCAACTGCACCTTATCGTAAGAAGTCTTTCTATTGAAAAGCACATTACACCTTAACTTTATCATTGAGGACTCTTCCCACCCGCTCCATTAACATCAGGCAAGAGCTACAAAGTTTGTCTGGCTTTGACAAAAAAATCCTTCTTTCCAAATGTCATTGCCTCTCTGAACTCCACCCGATGAGCTTAGACACTGTTGAGTTGATGAGCTCTTTAAATGTGTTTTATGTAAAAGAAAAAAATCTAGATGGCACAGATAATTAAGCTGATCTGTCTATAAAGCTTATCTATCTATCTATCTATCTATCTATCTATCTATCTATATATCTATCCTCATCAATGCATTTTCATTTTAGTTGCACGTTGATGGATGAAAGAGGATGTCCCATTCAGACTGGGTAAGAAAAAAAATGTATCTTTCTTTTACTACATTGGATGAGTCTCTTATATTCCTATAGTCCTATATTACATGGCATTGACTCTTGTGAGTTCTAAACCATATTATAATGTTATTACATCCTCAAAAACATACCTGAAGTTTTGTTTCATTCACACACCTTTTAGTAGCCCTGCATAATTAGTCTGCCTACATCACCAATGATCAAAATGCTCAGTTCCACCTGGTGATGTCATGAAGCAGCTACCTTTTGTCTTTTGTTTGGTGGAGACCGACAATTCCAGGACTGATTCTGATGAATATGTATACGTTTTTATACATAGTGGAGCTCTTCCTGTAAAATCACAAGGCCTCATCCTAAATATGGGGTTTGATTAGGAAACAACTGCATAATGTAGATCAAAAAATTATATATGAGCCTTTTCAAGTTAACTTTTCTGTCTGTGAACAGCTTGTATCCATTGAGGTTTTATTTCTTTTCAATGTCCCACAATAATAGTATGTATAACAATATATGTAAATATTTCCTCTGTTTTAGACCAGGAACAACCATTGCAGCTGCTGTTGGTGGTGTGGTGCTGTTCTGTATCCTCTTGGCTCTGCTCATTTTTTACCTGAAGAGACAGAAAAAACTGAAAAAGAAGGAGACTCTGAGGAGAATCCTACAGGAACACGAGGTCAGACTCTTAAGTGTGACTTTATAACAGAAAACGGACAGTGTGTAAAATATATATATATGTGTATTTCAATTCCAAAGCACATGTAGTGTTTTGCATCAATGTAAATAATAATTAGAATAAACCTGTTATATTCTTTTTGTCCAGTTGGTGGAACCTTTGACTCCCAGTGGTGCATCTCCAAACCAGGCTCAGATGAGGATCCTGAAGGAAACTGAGCTGAAGAAATTGCGGGTGCTTGGAGCTGGGGCTTTTGGTACTGTCTACAAGGTGAGCTGTGCATATCATTATAACGCACATATTAAGTCAGTATAGTTGTTTTATGCAGTGTTTTGTGTACAGGGTGTGTGGACTCCTGATGGAGAAAACGTAAAAATCCCAGTGGCCATTAAAGTTTTACGAGAGAACACTTCACCAAAGGCCAACAAAGAGATTTTGGATGTGAGTCTTTATTCTTAGTCGTTCTCTGTCAGTAGGTCTCAAATGCACTATTATACTTTATACTGTGTGTGTATTGTGTGTTCAGGAGGCATATGTGATGGCTGGAGTGGCCAGTCCTTATGTGTGTCGTCTCTTGGGGATCTGTCTGACCTCCACAGTTCAGTTGGTCACTCAGCTCATGCCCTATGGCTGCCTGCTCGACTATGTCCGAGAAAACAAAGACCGTATTGGCTCTCAGTTTCTACTCAATTGGTGTGTCCAGATTGCCAAGGTATGAACAAATTGTACCCATATTAATATAAAATTATAGTATTTTGTTATAGGACTGTCAATAATTACTATATCAACTTAGCGTTCAATACATGAAAGCTGGAACAATATATTTTGGGCCTCACTACTTATTATTTGTACATATACACAATCTTTGCACTAGTGGGGAGATTTTTTATCAGTTTTATGTAATGTATGATTGGAGCTGTAGAGAGTGGTATAAATACATTTTAAAGCAATAGTATGACTCCTCCGTCATGTACAGCTCTTTGCTATTTATTGTGGATTGATGTTACTGCTTGTTGATGCTCAAATTTATATTATATTAACATTATTCTTAAGATATTATTTACACCAGATGGATCCGTCGTGTGTTTGCTTTTTAGGGAATGAGTTACCTGGAGGAGGTGCGGCTGGTCCACAGAGATCTGGCTGCTCGAAATGTTCTGGTGAAAAATCCAAACCATGTGAAGATCACAGACTTTGGCTTAGCTCGGCTCCTCGATATAGATGAGACTGAGTATCACGCCGATGGGGGAAAGGTAATGAAATCACATGAATACTTGAACAACAGCAGTCATGTTTAATTTTTTTGGTGTATCACTCTTAGAAGCAAATGTTGGTGTTTTATTTGGTACCAAATGTGGAAAGCTATGACTTAAAAAAACATGTGGTTGATTGAGGAAATTGAGGGGGGAAATAGCATTGCACTTCCAGGCTGTAGATGTTGATATAATTTTATTTTCTGAAAAGAAAAGGCAGTCTGAGTATGCAATGTTGTTTATTGACCTCTGAATCTGCACTTAAAGGTGTCTGTTTTATATTTTATGTGTAATGCGGCCAAATTGTGTGATATTTTGTTTTAGGTTCCTATTAAATGGATGGCTTTGGAGTCTATACTACACCGAAAGTTTACTCATCAGAGTGATGTGTGGAGCTATGGTTAGTGCCAAAAGAAATATTTAATTTATAAGTTTATATTTTAACTTATCCAGCTCTTGTTACTCCTATTTACTAAAATGTGTTCATGTCCTTTTCAGGGGTGACAGTGTGGGAACTGATGACATTTGGTGCTAAACCTTACGACATGATCCCAGCGAGGGAAATCCCAGAGGTCCTGGAGGGAGGAGAGAGACTCCCTCAACCCCCCATCTGCACTATTGATGTCTACATGATCATGGTTAAATGTTAGTACTGTGTTTTTCTCTATATGCTAATGTGAAAGATTGATTTAATAATGGAAATTAGATATTCAAAATAATGGAAATTAGATATTCAATTTAAGAAGTAACTTAAACAGATATTTGATATAGGTTGGATGATTGATCCTGAGAGCAGACCACGCTTCAAAGACCTTGTGAGCGACTTTAGTGCCATGGCTAGAGATCCACCTCGATATGTTGTCATACAGGTACTTTAAGATTTATGTAGATTATATAAAAGTAAACAATTTTAAAATAAATAAATAAAGGAAAAATTCACTGTGAACGTACAGATACACTTAAATATAACCTTTTTTCCCTGACAGAACGATGAGCAGATGAGCACGTCCAGCCCGGTGGACAGTCAGTTCTTCCGGATGTTGATGGAGGAGGAAGGCACAAACATGAGTGAGCTCTTAGATCCTGATGAGTACTTGGTCCCACAGCCAAATATGTTCCAGAGGAGTCAGACAGACGGGGTTCAGTCCAACGGGCCGTCCCGACACCAGTCATACAGGGTCAGTGTGTGCTACTTTAATTTATCTATGAACTCTAAATGCAGAAGTAATGTTTTCTTGTAATGCTACATATTCGCTACATAATGTAACATGTATACTGTGTGTACGTATGTTATATTGTAATGTACATGTACAATATATATAAATACCTGTATCCTTTTGCACAGTGCAGTGTGTTGTAAAAGCAGCTATTTGGAAAAAAATCTAGTCTATCTATCTATTGCATGTGCTTTGATGAGAACCATAGTGTCAGCTGCACATGATGCCCAATTTTGTCCATTTAGGCACTTTTTGGTGGGAACTACTTGGTTCACTGTCATCTCACACAGAGAGAGAAGTGGGGCCAAAATTTGAATATGGTTTTACAATAAATAAATAAATACACATTCTCTTCTTTAAGTTAAAATGATTTCAGTCTTGACGAGACAATAGTTATTACTTTCAAAGGTCCAGTGGTCTTTGTACATACGTCAGGATGATTGATTTAAACAATATTTTTTGTTTATTTCAAGTAGAGCCGAGACCAGGGTTTGGATCTGGACACTTCTCTCGCTAATGGCCCTCGCAGTATGACCTCTTCTATGAACACTCTGAGCAGGGTGCAGTACCCCACCCTGCCCCTAGGAGCCAGCACCTCAAATGGACTGTGGTCGCAGTATCCCACCCTGGCCCGCAGCCCCTCAGCAGGAGGCCAGTCAGACTCTGTATTCCTGGATGGGTCACCGGACAACCCGTCACTGCCCCCTGCTAGCCCAAGTCGGTACAGCAAGGACCCCACCTATCCCAATGGCAGCCTGGGCGATTTGGAAACAGACGGTCCTGTCATATTCCCACCGCCCCATTACCTCCATCACTCCCTTCCCAGACCTCATCGGTATCATGTCAACCACGCCCTACCAGGTAAGATCACAAAAGTACATTTATTCATAGTTTAATTTAGTAGTTGGTAATAAGTGAATGACCTACATACTTTTCTCTTTATATAGATTTATTGAACGATAGGTTGATGTAGTAATTATTGTGAGAGGTCTAGTGAGTCCTATGTAACCTGTATACTTCATATGTACTGTCTTTTCAGAATACGTCAATCAGGATATTCACAATCTTCGGTTAATGATGCCAGAGCGTCCCACCACACTTCCTAGGAAAGGCTCCAAAATTGACCGCCGTCTCCCCAATGGCCTCAGCTCTGGACATAGTGTGGAAAACCCTGGATATTTGGTCCCTAATGCCTCAGGGACATCTACCTCTCCTGCATTTGATAACCCCTATTATTTGGACCTTGTGGCAAAGCCTAAAGCCATTGTCTCTCCACCACTGGAGGCCAATGGGGACCTTGAAACAGACAGAGAAGCAGTTCCTCGGCAGCTCAATGGTTTTGTAACGCCCACAGCAGAAAACCCGGAATATCTTGGACTAGCGGATACATGGAGTGGTTATACTTGAGGAATAAAACTAGTTGGACATCCCGGACTGAATACAGGGATATTGAAGAAGTGAATGTTATGTAGACAAATACATAAAATACATTTACCAGTATACTCAAGGGTCTGAAGTCAACAGTTAAATCTCAGTTATTGTAGCATTCATTTTTTAACGTCAGCGTCATCATCCTCTTTTTCAATATCGTGGTCTCTATTATGAGCTCCATAAAAATTCACGGCACCTCTTCATGACAATACAGACTTTACAAGTTTATGAATAAATATGAATGAAATGACTGTAGAATGCACTAGGAAGAGTATTACACTTGTAATGGACAATCTCCAATCCTCAGACTGCAATTCACATTTTTATATGTTTATGTTTACTGTCTGTACTGTTTTTATATGCATTGTAATGGTACTTCATCAGACAAAAGACAACATCTATCCAAAATACTTGGACAAAGCAGGCCGGGATGTGCATTGAGTCCAGTGCTTAGTATGCATGTCACTGCGCCCAGGACTTGATAGTGTTCACTCAAAGCCGTTTTGTTTGGGACAGAGAAGTGCCTGCAGCCCATCTGGCCAGTAGACGTGCTCCGAGGAAGAAAGCACTCAGTGTATCCAAGACAGAGGCTTTGTGCCAGCCTGATTTATGTGGGAGGCTGTGGCGATTTTCTCTGCAAAAAAATGTATGGTACTTCATCAAACTGCGGAACCTTTTAATACATTTGTTCAGGGAGATCTTTAAGAATGCACTGTCAAATACCCCCGACTACCTTATAATATGGATATTATGTTAGGAGATGAAAATATATGCATTGAGTTTATGCCTGAAGAAATGTGTGACAGAAACTCTCTATTCAAGATAGGAGAAAACTTTCCTTTGGTTTTGGTTATGGTTCAGATTCCTTTCAGTGGATACATTGGCATCCCAGTTAATGATCAACAGCATTTTAAAAGACTTTTTCAGATTAAGGCTGTTGAACTCTGGGGGAGGTCGGACAGTCAATGCTCCCATTGTGAGACCCCCGTCCTCAATGCAACAACCCAACCACTGATATTGCCACAACAAAGGTGTCTGGAATAAATGGGTTACTAATGATGACTAATTTGGTAACTGATTCATGCAACATCTTTTTAGTCAGAAGGGGGTAATTGATTGATTTCAGGTTTGAAAATTTGTTTTAACACGATCCTCCCAATACACACAATTTTCCTCAAGGCAAGTTTTCATACATGGTTTACTTTATGCTAACACTGGAATGTAGATATTAATGAAAAGGGCAAGAATGTGCAATTTTCAATTCTAAATTATAAAGCCTTTCCTTATTCTGAAACCAAATTGCCACATAGTAGTTTGCATTACAACTTTAAATATGGCAAAAGAGCTACAAAATATTATAATGCAACAAAATTATTAATTTAAAGTTATTATACTAAGAAACTCCATAGGCCTTTATTTCTGTTTAAAAAAGTATCCTCCCTTTTGAGGCTATATAAATAAATAAATACAAAGTAAGTAACTTGATGTACTTGAGGAGAAATATATATTTTTGGAAGCTTTGTGAATATTTTTTGCTATTTGCAGATGTACAAAATTGTCTTCCCTCTTCTGGTCAGTATATGCCCTTTTATCTTAATGTGTATATAAATAAAACAATTATGTTGGCGTTTACGTTGTTTTATGTCCATTGAATGACATTTGGCATTTGCCGCCACTCTGAGGTGATTTGTGGTATAGCAATTGATGGAGTTATACCGATATTTTCAGTACAAATCAGATTGACGTTAAAATAAGTATAATAATTAAAATTAAAAAAAAAAAAATATGCCAATGATTTTCTATGAAGTACTTTTATTTATTTGTTTATTTTGCAAATGTATTCAAACTTTTTATTGTCATTTTATACACTGCCCACGTATAACTGTAATGTAATACTCAATGACACTTGCATATTCAAATGAGTAAGATTCATAACCAGATATGCATGACACACTTAATCAGTTCAGTCACAGCAGCTTCTCAAAGTACTAGGCACAGCTACTTACTTCTATATATACTTTATCGGCCTATTACACCCCACTTTTTGATATTATTTACAGGTTTTGAGACTGAACAATAGTACCTCGGACATACCTCAAAATGCCAGAGGCTTCTTACTTGCAAAATTCCTCCTTCAACATCAGTGCCCTGGATGACATCTCCTCTGGCCACTGTGAGGACATGATCACCGGTATCCTGGTCTGGGCCGTCTTCTCTACCCTCTTCTCACTCCTGGGCTGTCCAGCCTGCATCGCTGTCCTTTGGGAACTTTTCCAGAGATACAAAGCAGGTACCCCTTTCACGCCAAATGACATCTTTATGCTCAACCTAACTTTCATGGACTTGGTTTTCTTATTTTTCATCCCAATTGGCTGTTGTAACTACCTTCTCTGGCACACTGAGTTAATGCAAATATTCACCGACTTTGTGTGCTGCCTTAATCTGGCTGGACGGCCTCTTCTGACCGCCTGTATCTGCTTTGATTGCTACCTCGCTGTGGTCCATCCAGTCTTC
Organism: Scartelaos histophorus; assembly: GCA_000787155.1. Classification (NCBI taxonomy): domain Eukaryota; kingdom Metazoa; phylum Chordata; class Actinopteri; order Gobiiformes; family Gobiidae; genus Scartelaos; species Scartelaos histophorus. The sequence continues at coordinate 106,443 of KN509464.1, forward strand.
TACAGATCAAATAAAAGTCTTACTCCACGCCTGCTCATGTGCGCTGTAGTTTGGATCATAACTCTCATACAAGGTGCACTGTCCACCATCATTAATGAGTTCTTCCATAGTCCCTGGGCCATGTCTATCTATGTTATAGCTCTTCCCATTATAACCACATGCAACATCGCCGTCCTTTGTGTGCTCAAGTCCTCGTCCCCGGGCAAGTCAGACCTCCATCCCAAGAAGAAAAAGGCTCTGCAGATCATTACCAATAGCATGGTGATGACTTTTGTTGCCTATGTGCCCCCTGTTTTGGGATACATCCTGGGAGGTCTCATTATCACTGACGATCATGAGTACGAGTGCTTTGTGGCTATACCTATTCTCATAGCCCCAGCAGCAGGGAGCGCCATCATGCCTCTGCTGTATTTGGGTAACCTGGGTAAACTGGGCAGATGTGTAATCATTTAAGTAGATTTTTGGAGCTCATTATTATAAGAAAACTAGAATTTGTTATCAGGCATAAGTGTATGCATCCGTTATCATTGTGTCAATACACCTCATATGTCAATTAATTTAATTAGCGGAGGTGGGTAGAGTAGTCAAAAACTGTACTCAAATAAGAGTGGAAAAGTATTTGGGAAAACTACTATTCAAGTAAGAGTAACTTAAAGAGTAACTGTCTGAATGTAATGTGTTTTATAATTTGAAATGAATGTAACTGAATAAGAACTATTAGGGGTATTTCAATATATATATAATAATATAAGCAATATTATGAGTAAAATTATAGTTATAAGTATAATTATAAGAAAAGGAGCAGCACAAGAAATCGTTCAAATTGTTAATATTGTCAAGTTGTCAAAATAAAGACATAAATTTGTTATTTGTAGACTTACTCACAGTGGGAAGAAAACATTTACTCAAGTAAGTGCACTGTTACTTTAATAAAAATATCACTCAAGTAAGAGTAAAAGCATGTAACTAGGAAAGTACAATGTCTTTAAAATGTAATTGAGTACTGCCCACCTCTGTTAATTAGCATTACATTAGTCACAAATTTGCTTGAATTCTTATGCAAACCTGTTTTCCTGTTTAATTTGCACAGTGTATGCGATGATGAAAAGATTAGAGTCTGTACTCGTTTTACTTCATGCCAATGGTTGTTATGTATTGTTGGTTTTTGACCTTTTTAGAAGTAGTACAGAACATGTATGAAGATTTGCCTCTGCTGCTGTTGTGATGAGGGTCATTTACATCGGAAACATTATCCTTGTGCATAATAAACCACATGCAAAACTATTCTGAATCTAGACTCAATCAATTATAATAACCTGATTACCTTGGTACATTGATTGGTACAAGTCATGCCACAACATCAATCATTTTTATATACTTTTTTTAATCAATAGGGAAATACACATCCATTATTTGTGGTACATGCAAATCTCTAACTAAACTAAACTAACATTAGGGAAACACTTTGATATACAATACATAGTCATTGTAATCGTTGCATATCATTAAAGAAATATTTAGTGGAAGTTCAACATCAACAATCTGTCAAATTGGATAAATAAAGATAAGTTATATAGTTATATAAGAGAACATAGATTGAAAAAATACAGGAATCATTACCAATACCATCAACACTAATAGTACTACTGTGTGTATACTTCAATATGGGCATAAGATTTTCATTGTCTATTATACTTTTACATACAATAAGTGGGGTATTCTCCCATATCTCTTTTCTTATTGGACCAGTTCTGGGAGACATTTGCCACCAGACCAACATATCAAATAATCTAACCATTAACATTAATTTTGCTAAACCAAACTTTAAATCGATCAAACCCACCAAGGTTTTGAAGAAAGAGTAAAGGCATGACTGCAGAACCCATTGACGAGAAAAGACTAAGTAGGAATGTCACTGAGCAGAAGTACAAACTTGTATCGGTTACTAAGTGTTCTCCTATTATAAATATAATTATTGGAGGCATATAGCAGAGCAGTGATGCCACCAAACTGTTAATGACTGTTTGTATGGCTCTTTTCTTCTGTGGATGTAGATTTTTACCCCCTAGGCCTGACTTCATTAGAGTATAGATGATGAAACAATCACAAATGATTATTATTGTCACTGCCAAGACGTAAGGACAAATGGATATAACGGTCATGTATATAAGGGAATTGATTCCTATTGCCAGCCCAAAAGCCAAGGTCAAAAGCCAAACGACAACTGCTACAATGACCCTGGGAGTGAGAGTGGTCCGGTTTCTGTAAAACAATGGGTGAACTACAGCAAGATAACAGTCAATACAAACACACACCATTATAAGAGGTCTGCCACACACACTGAGAGAATAGATCCCATTCCAGAAAACTTCCATTGTCCAGTTGTGCAAAATAAAATGATTGACCAAACCAAATGGAAAGACAACCAAGAAGACCCAATCCATGACGGACAAGTTTAGCATGAAGAAGACATTTGGGGTCATAGGTAAGGAGCCAGAGCTGTACTTTTTATAACATTCATAAAAAATGCAAATATAGGCAGGGAAGCCAAGAAGAAAGAAGAAACTGCTTAAAACACACCAGGTGATCCTTCCATATTCGTGGTCTTGGCACATGGTGAAATTCTTAAGTTCTTCAAAAAAATTTGATGTTGTTGAAATGCTGGAAGGCATGTCCATACCTGAGATTGTTTATACACTTAAAAATAAAACTATTAGTAGAATACAATTAAAAAAAAAAAATGGTGAATACCCAAACGCGCATACCCAAAGCTTAAAGATAAATGTGAAGTTAGTACTGGGTCACTGCTCTTGTTAACACATCAATCAGGTTTTCCCACTGTGAGAGACAACTATGCAAATGTACTATGCAAAAAGACTTCTAATTTAGTTGCGTTTGGAACATATGCACAAAATGGGCCTATTTAATGTTTGCTGATACATTTAGGCTATTTTATCTATTATTGCGTGCGTGTGTTGCCAATTCAGATGGTAAGATGATTGCTCATGCAGGATGCTAAGACTGAATTTACTCTAAATGTTAAATCATAAGAGTGAACAGTTTTCCCAGTCTCCCAAAAAGTTAATATAGTAGCCTGGTCTTTTATGAGTGTCTTTCCATTTATTACATTTTTCTCGGCCTTGAAAGCAGCAAAGATACTCTACATCTGAATCATCTACATGTTTTTGTTTGCTAGTCAATATGTGCAGTGAGAACATTTATGATGTCTGCACAGGCTGGTTTATTGAGCAGGCATTACACAACGAGAGGAATACACAGATACATGCGTATTATCCTGCTGCAGTGTGGTGTTCGGGGTCGTGCTTACATGCACGAAATTCTCACCAGAAAAAAATGTCCAAATCCACAGGCACAGGCTTATGTAAAGTAATATAGACTAGGGGCGTCATGGAAAGTGTGCGCTGTGGTCCCGGGTCCTGAGTAGCCTATGATAACAAGGTTACGCCCACTTCAAAGGTACAGTACAGCTCAGTCACATATTATTATTATGTATTGTATATTGTTGACACATTGTTGTGGGTGGTGAAATTAAAATGTTCAGGTTAAATCAGGTTTTAATCCAGAGCTACAGAGACATGTGTTAAACCTGGACTTTGGTCTCCTCAGGTTCTCTTTGTTATATTTTTTATGCAGACCTCAGGCAACTACAACTTATCACAGGCGTGTGTGAGAGAATGAGGGCAAGGGGTTTTATCATAAATTAATTGATGCAATCCCTCATTCATCCAGGAGGGGTCGATGGTAGAAAAAGGTTCATCATTCTCCAGCTGTCTTTATTATTATTTTTTACTGATAAATAGATACATTTTGATAAATACATTTGCCTTCTAACATTTACAAGCCTTTGGTGAGTGCATAACAGATTAAGCCTTTTTGTTGAATAACATTAGCCTGCTGTGTCTGCTCTAGCCAATGTTCACCAGGCTCTGACCTGGGTCATGTTGCAGATGCCGTGGGCCATTGAGGGCCCTGTCCTGGCCTACACCACAGAGGCTGAGATCAATAATGCCCCGTGGGCCTCTACCCAGCCAGTCTGGATCGCTATGTGCTACAACAAGTGTTTGAAGAGGGCCTAACAGTCAATGTTATAGCAATTTTGTCAGAATGAATGTATATGTTTTCTTTCTTAATGTTAATCTGACTATTTGTGTTTTTCATGTTGTTGTTTGTTCATCACTACTACCTACTATGCCTCATGTTTCTGTATCAGCATCTGTCAAACGATGATCATGAACAATTTAATGTTCTGCTTTATTTGACCATATACAGCCACAGATACAAATACTGGACTGAAAATATGATTAATACTGTGTTTCATGTACATTAGGAAGAAAGGTTCAAAGTTCAGATCACACAGTTTCTGGTCTTGTACAATCAAGTAAAACTTGGGTCATGTCCGACAGGGAATCCAAAGACCACCATCAGGTGTGCTAGCAGCAGTTTATCCCACTACAGCTGTGACAGCAGCAGCAGATGTCAGGTGACGGACAGGACCGGGTCTGACAGGTGCTTCGGCATATCGCTCAGTCCAGAGGTGAGGTCCAGGTTTCCAGGCAGTGAGGGGTAGCGCACACTGTCGCTCAACCTGGGATTGTCCGAAAGAGAGGACACGCCCAAGGACTCATGCAGCTGTGAGGCCAGTCCTCTATTGGTCTCTGTTTCAGGGGTGACCATCATGGACATAGTGTCATCTGAGGTCACGTGGATCCCGCTGGAAAACGACTCTTGGGACTTCTTTGTAAATTTAAGATCAGTCTGTGTTGAACTCTGAAGGGAAAAACAAAAAACATCTGCTTTTGTCCAATATAGGATATTCATGATAACATCAGTTTTGTGCCCATACCTCAGTAGGTATCCTGCTGCTGATCTGTATGGGGGAGATGGGGTAGATTGAGTGCAATACTGGAGTCCCAGTCCCGTAAAGGCCGGAGGAGTCGGTTGGTATGGTGCTGGATGACACAGTGCTATAGGCTGGAGGCACAGGGGCTATCTGCCTCTGCAGCAGTTGCAGAATCACGTTAATATCCGCTGTCATTCTGGTCTCCAGTCTATGGACAACAAAAAGAAGTAAAACTATGTGGATAAGTAGCCACAAATGATAAATACATAAATCCAAATAAAAGCACCTGTTGAGCTGAGAATGTAGCACCTCAAGGCGAGACTCCAGTTCACTGGGTCGTTCTTCTGTGAAAGGTGGAGGGTGGTACGTGTGACGCACAGAGGACGACCTCCACTGACGACAGTGCTGCGACTGACGCTCCGGCCAGAACTGATACGTGCCTGAGACACAGAAAAGTATCAAAGAGAGACATTTTCGAACTGTAGAAACAATATATCACTTTCACCACTAGAGGCCACTCAAGAGCAACATTAGACAATGTTTTCTCCTTACAGATATGACACAAACACAAAAAATTAAAATGCAAATAAAATTTAAAACCTTGGTGTGCTCTATCTAGTCCCCCTTCTCTACCCACTGCTGAGGAGAAGTCCATTCGGGAGTCGTCTGGGGGGTACAGCTCCACTTTGGGGCCATGTGAGGGGCCTTTAGGAAGCTCTTCACTGGACTGAGATCCACAGCTGCAGTGATCCTCCCAGTGGCTCTGAGGGGGAGAGTGATGGTGATGGAAAGACTGTCGCTGATAGGAGTCCTCATGATCAATACCATCTGGAACAGAAAGTGTTGTCATCCACATAACACACACACATTTATATTAAAACAAAACAAAAACAACTCTCACCTGGCCTAATGCGACAGTCTAAGGAGTGGATTTTGTGCCTCGATTTGTGATGATATCCACAGTCATCCCCAGAATCATCTGTGATTATTGGTGGAACTTGATCCGTCTAAAGATATATCTGGATTAATAACTATTGTTGTTAGAATACTAACATTTCTAACTTGATTTTGATACTTGATTTTGATACCATAATAATAACATACCATATTTTTAGAGAGACAGAAAGGAAACAAATAGTATAAGTTTATTTAATTCTACCATTTGATGTTATATTAGTTCTGATAAAGACCAAGATCATTCTATGAACTAATCAGAAGATGTCGTCTTTTTATGGCTTTTTATATTGACTGATTTGATATACATTTAATAGTTTGGATAGTAGTTTTAGTACAAATTGTTATTTGTGTATTGATTTTTGTTATTGATCAAAAATACATGCTCTATTGAACAAACCTACATCTCTTAAATCAAAGGTTATTTCCAGGTTCCTCCAGAAGTTATCTGCAAACCCTGGGTACATGTCCAGCACCTCCAGCAGGTCGTCTCTGAGGATGCGGTGCAGGTCACAGTAGGATACCGTGAGCACATCAGCGCTGGATTTCCCTGGCTCATCGTATAAGTAAATAAGCTCACCAAAGATGTCATTCCTTTCTACAATGGAAAAAAGGCATATATAGTGAATCAGTTTGGAAAAAAAATCAAAGAGAGAAGAACATTTACCTAATATGGCAGCAACCACATCGTCTCTGATGACCTGAATGGATCCTCGTGCAACAAAGAACAGAGAGTCCAGAATATCCCCGTAATGAATGAGGGTGTCTCCTGGAGGGGCATGGACTGTTTTAAATCTGATTGCCAGAGCCCGGAGACAGGCCTGACTACCTCCTCGAAAAGCTTTACAGTTCTGCAGCAGAGATCGGTTCAGGTGCAAGCAGATGTCAGCTTGCAAAGACTCTGGGAAGCCTTTCAACACCTGTCGAGAGCAAGACCATAAAGTAAAGATATATAAAACAGGAGACACACAAACTGCTTTGTCCTATTACTTACTGCGTTCATGTCAATGCCATTAGTGTAAGACCATGCATGTTGGAAGTACTCCTCCAGCCTTTGCCGCAGACCTCCAGGGATTTGGTGAAACCGAATAAACTCTTTTACACGAAGCATCTGGGTATGGTAACGTGTTGTTCCTGAGTATAACCGCTGGATGATGGCAGACACATTCCCAAAAATGCTAGCGTACATTAGGGCTGTAAAATAAAAATTTGTATTATGCCAAACTATTTATATACCAAACAAATCAGACAAAATCTAATCCCCAGAAATGTAACTTAACTTACATCCAATAACCATGACGCAGATGGAGAAAATCTTTTCAGAATTGGTATTGGGGGAGACATTTCCAAAGCCCACACTCGTTAAACTACTCAGGGTGAAGTACAGCGCTGTGACGTACTTGTCTTTGACCGATGGACCAGAACGGGAGTCACTGTCATTGTAGGCCTTGCCCAGCTGTTCAGCCAAATTATCCAACCATCCTGTCTCAGTGTACGGCCTCTCCACAAAACCAATAGCATACCAAATACAAGCCAGCCAATGAGCAATGAGCACAAAGGTACACATGAGCAGGAAAAGCACTGCCGCACCGTACTCTGAGTATCTGTCCAGCTTTCTGGCCACACGAACCAAACGCAGCAGTCGAGCCGTTTTGAGGAGACTTGTTAATGTAGCCATCTTACACAAAAAGAATGATAAAAAGTTAAAATTATGTTGGTGCTGCATTGGTATCACACACACAGGCGCAAACACAAGCACACACATATACATTATATTGTCCCTTATATATATTTTCACTGGTCAAATGAACTGGTCTACAACTGGAGTTTTTCCCCACTTTTTCTTTCTTAAGTGATATTTCTTGTGAAAAGTTTGACAGCAACTGTTGTTACTGGTTGGAGAAACAGTTCTCCATAAATCACTACTGGAGTTTATGGAATCTTGGACCTGAAATTTTAACTATAACTGCAAAATGCATTCAAAAAATGCATAACAAATGTATACATGGCCTTACCTCATCAGAGCCAGATCGGAAAATGAGGAGATCAAATGGGATTGCAGCAAACAGATCAATAGGGAACCAGCCTTTCATATAGTGTTTGGCAATTCGGACAGGCTTTGTCACCACTTCATCATTCTGATCCACATACGTAGTGCGAAAGTTGATGATTATATCTACGATAAACAACACATCCACCAAAAGGTCTGCAACATTCAAGGGGTTGCAAGTGTAGCCACAACTCCTCTGGCGCACATCTCCATGCTCATCCAGGAGGAAAGCAGCAGAGTAAGGGGTGAAAACAGCCGTGTACAGGACCAAAATGAGGATAATCCAGTCCCAAAAAGCTTTGAATGGGCTGTAGTGAAGTAAAATCCACCGAGTTGTCTCTGGGACCTGGAGCTTGTATTCAGGCAAGACATCCGACTCCAAGGAGAGCACCTACAAACAAGAAAAACACTCATATGTCAATTGTTTTAACTTATTTTTAATGTAAATTATTTGAATGAACAAATGGAATATATCTCTTTTTGATAGATGTTTGTTGTAAAAACAGCATAAAAACCGCCTACATTTGTCTATCTTTAATACTGACCAACAGACCTTTCTGGAAGATCTTCTTCCACTGCTGTTTTGACCATGTTCTTGGTGAAGACTGCATGTTCTTGATTTGCAGCCTTGTAATTCAATTAAATCCTTTACCATGCTGTCTTCTTGAGTAGTGGGGTCAAAATGATATCCGGTTAAAATATGTCCTAACTATCCAGAATTTCCCAAGCAAAGCAATGATCAGTTGTTATCAACTGCACAACTAGAGCGAGAGTGCTGGGTGCTAGGCTGCCCCATCAAGCTGCAAGTCACATAACAAAATTCACGTCCTGCCTGTGAGCCCATTTAAAAACATTTTCAGCTTTACAAGTATCCTTACTGACCCATCCATATCAGCGGATAGACCCATGAATGAGACCCAACACGTCAAGATCAACAAGTGATCCACCAGTGCAAGGTCATTGGCTTTTACAGATGCCTCCCTTTCATTTATTTCATATCCACAGCTTAGCATCACACAGAGGCAGTGATGCAGTATGCCGAGCCCCAGGGCTCCTGCACTAACAGTGGGATTCAATTGAACAGTGGTTCAATTTAACTTTGCTTTTCACACCCAGGAGGAAAGCATCCAGCCACCAAACTACTTAGTGATTTTTCCACTCATGGACTAATTAGTATCTGTCTGCCATTATGACAACCGATTGTTGAAATTACATTTCTCAGAGAAAAATTATGAACAAACTCACCAATAACATGAGTAAGGTAAAAAATCTTATTTTCCATAGAGCTGTTGTGATTGTTTGAATCACTGCATACTAGAGCCCAAGTTCCTAGCCCCGTACCTGAGTGACCTTTTCTGTGACGTTTTGAGATCGGTCCATCACCTTGGAGGGACTGAGCAGCTCCACCCGAGGGGCTGGAGGAGATCTACACTCAACAGGACCCCCAGTCCTCATCAGGTCCACGTCGGACATTGAGCTTCACCTGAAAATTATACAATTGTAACAGATGAACATACTAAAATGTCTATTGTTTAATCTAAAAAGTCTGTTTGTTTAGTTTTTGCTACTATTGTGAACATATTGATTGAACAGATTTCTATACTTTGTCCGTGTCTAGGCAAACGGGCAGTCTGATTAATTATTGTGGTTTCCCAGAATGCACATCTAATTTAGCCCCTCCCCAAACACTGTGGCATTAATTACAGGACAGGTCACAGCAATTTGCTGACAGTTGTACCATAGCAGGGAAACAGCAGCAGCTAAGAGAAAGCTAATTATAAAACTAGTTATAAACTAGAAACTTCAAAACCAGAAAATAAATACACATACCTGATTAAAGTACAATGAGTTATCCCACTTGACCTTCAGGCATCCATGACTCAAGCCTCCATCCCATCAGCTTTTGGTCAGATTTGTGCCAAATGTCTTGGGTCTTCATTCGCAGCTCATGCTGAGGTTAAACAAATGGGTTCTTGGTGCGATACGAATGTCAATGTTGAACCTTCCACTCTGACACAGGGCAAACGACTGACCGCTGGCTCACATGTTGCTGCGCACCATTCGCTAACACTAGAAACCAATCAATGCCATCCTATAGCTGAGAGGAACTGACTGCAAGATCAATGGTTGGTATTGATAAACGGAGCAAAAAGGCCTAAAGCCATTAGACTGGACTTCCCCATTAATGCCAAATTACATCTCACTATCCCCGTATGCTGCACTATTTGAGGTTAAAGAGTTAATATTAGTACATATAGCCAACAGCCACATATGCAACTTTGTGATTTAATGGAAATCAAATATTGGATATCTTAATGTATTATAGGTTCAATATGTTGCATGCATGCTGCTAATGTGGGATCTTATTGACTAAACTGTTGGCACTACAGTAATATGAGGTGGTAATGACCTGTGATGACTTTGGCCAAAATGTCCTTCATTGTTAACCTTTAAACATATGTATTATTTAAGGCAGTGGGTAAAAATTAAATGCAGATATGTGGCAGTTTGTCTATATTAAATAAATAGGCACATTTTTAATTTGTTACTCATATTTTTAATTCATAATAGTCTATGTGCAAATGTGTTTCACATGTGAAATATAAAGCATCCATCAAGTGTCTTTTGAGCATCCTCAGCTATGGGACTGGATGTTGTCCCAAACACGGACGACGTCAGGACAGTCATTAAGGGCTTCTATCAGATTTGATGCACTGTTTATATGATCCTCATCTAAAGGCAAAACTCTACGAGGAACAAACTCAAATCCGGCTGAGATGATGTGTAGTCCCAGCTGCTCCAATGATGTCCGCACCTTCTTCAGTTCCATCGTGTCACAAATAAACTACAAAAAATAAACAAATACATTAAATGTGTGATACGTATTAGAAAATACAACCACAGTATTCTTCATGAATTATTGTTCTATATTCATCGTGACACCTGAAAGGTTATTGCTTTGACTGGAATATTCCATAGTATGGCATTAAACATATATTTTTCTATGGAGAATATAAGGTAAAAAAAAGTTAAATGTCAGATCTATGGAGAGGCAGACCAGCTCACAGTAGGAATTTATGTTTTTTAAGGCAATAAAAAGACCAAACCAGGATGGTTTGGTCTTTTTATTGGAAGTTTAATGCCATATTGTGAAACATTCGAGGCAAAACATTAACATCTCCATGGAGTTGCAGACCTTCAAGTTACATACTGCACCCAAGTCACATTTTGTAGCAAGTTAGAGCAGTGTTTCCCAAACTTTTTTTTTTCTGGGGACCCATATTTTAAAAAGGCACAAACCTTTGCGACCTGCTAATGAACCAGAGCACAGCTGATCCTCATGTGGACTTACACGTGCTTAAAGTTCACCGTTTTCTTCGCACAGCTGCCTCATGTGGACTTACACGTGCTTAAAGTTCACCGTTTTCTTCTTATACCGCTCTTTATATTAAAGGCAGTGCATGAAGCACATGCTCTTTGTTTTGATAAATAACTTTAGGCTTCTACTGCACTCTTACCTGGACGGAGGAGGAGGAGAAATTTACCCAGACTCGTTTGGCTGTGTCTTTATGCACAAGGCACCATAATGGACACATTTGTGAACTGTGCATTTACCAGGACTAAAGAGTAGGAGGATTTGGGCGGAGTTTTCGTTCATAATATTAGTTTGGCTTGAACTTTACACAGACGCATGCTCCACACTGAATATTACCACACTTAAATGGAAATTATGTTTTTACCAGGACCAGGAGTTTGGATCATGTTATCTACTTGGCTTCAATTTTATGTGGACACTGTAGACTGAATAGATGTGGATTTATTATTACAGACTTTGACTTAGTTTCTAATGTTTTATAGTAAGATGACACATTTCGCTTTGTTTGGACACATGTAGAACTATGTTAAAACAGGAGTGCTGTTTGTGCCTTTGAGTTTGTTTAGGGTGCAGTGAGCACCTGTGCTGCTGTGAAATCGCTGTGGTGTATTTATTGGTGCATTGACCTTCGCATTTAAAGCCAAGGAACCGAAAATGGGCACATTACAGTTTTTCAGTATCTGTATTTACCGGAGTTTGGGTACCCAGCCCAAGAGCGGGCGAGGAGAGGCCTGCACACTGCAGCGGAGAGTGACCATGTTCATTTGTATTCGTTTTATAAAAGGCACAATTCAGGGGGACTTTCCAGCTGATTTCCAAGGTATCCTTAAGTAGCCTCTTTGGACATTAAATGTAGCCTTTTGTAGAGAGGGGGCCTACATGCAGCTCATGACATTTTACAGAAGCAAATTTTTACAGAGTGTTAAGATGAAAGAGGATTATCTCATGCTATACCGACCTTAAGGATGGACTGTTCCTCTTCATCCTCAGTCTCATGGACATCCTCTGCTCCTGCCTCTATGGCCAGCTCCAGCGCCTGCTCAACTGTGATATCTTTAGCCAGTCCAACCACCACTCCTCTTTTCTCAAAATTATGCCGTGCTCCTTCTGACCACATACCTCTGTTTGAAGAAACTGTTTTACTTCATGTAAAGAACAATTGACAAAAATAATTGAAATCAAATTATTCTATGACTCTATGTATGTTCAAAGATACCTAATGGCTCTTTATAAATCCACACATTTTTGAATAAACAGTACAAAATAAATAGTGAATAAAAATATATTATATTTTACCCGTTCTTACTGATGATCTTTTTAATATCCTGATGCGTTCGTGAATTGTTATCAGTCAGGATTTCAATAAGCAGCAAACATCCACCAGGCCCACGAACCTCTAACATTTGCGGAGACGCTGGCTTGGCCTTTTCCTATGGTACCAATACAATATCATCTTACTATTATTAATATTAAAAACAGTTAGCAAAAACAATTATACTCCAAATCATTCATGACTCAAACTAGCATTGTTTATTCAACTAGTACAACTACTAATGGAACATTAATTATTCTGCTGTACTTACAGCACTCTTAATTGCAGTCTCTACAGAAGCCTTGGGCATATTTTTATTTCTGCACTGCTCCAGTAAATGAGCTAAATTTAAATTTAATTCCGGGTTGGATCCACCCTCTGTAAAGACAAAAAGATAAAAAAAAATAAAAATAAATAAT